>QXVZ01020316.1:0-31782 GCA_008931825.1 Phallusia fumigata | reverse complement strand
CCTGTTCATATTCTGGCCTTCCCTAGCCATAAACAATTTTTGACGACTGTTTCAAATCTAACATTTTAGAAATGCAGCGTCATACTAGGATACAGTACAAATCAAGACCTTACCCGGATTTTATAACCTTGATTTTTACTGCATTCTACCAGTACAACATCAGCCAATCTAGTCCGTGTTATGACAAAACCTATTTTTCTAACTAACCTAATTTGAACATGCAGCTTCTCTACATGACACAATGTTAATCAATACATTGCGCTAATGTTCACATTCTTAAAAAAATTGTCTATCTTATAACATATATTAAGCAAATGTCTTTGGAAATATACCCAACACCTATAAGTTGCGTTTCTGTTAGCGGTATTAGGAAATTTTCGAAGGACTATCTTACCATTGTTGCCCCGCTCCGGGAACTTGACTTGTACGTTGTATTTTGACGTCACAGCTTGTACGTTCTTCCCCTTTTGGCCAATCACAGTACGATGATACTTCTCGTCGATGTCGCATTCGATCGTGACTTGGTTCTCCTACAAACAATGATGGTTGAAATCCTTGTTGCAAAAGACGGAACTGTACGCCACGACTGGACTTGCTAAGCTAGCGGTTCCCAATGGGGCATGAATTGGGTATGCGTCCTTAAGCTTCCCATGCCAAGACACCCTTAAACCTTTAATAAATTGAAAGCAGTGGTTCCCAACGCGGGCGCCGGCGAATTTACTACTATTAAGGGGTATTAATAGGCAACATACTTTTTAACAATATGCATATGTCGACCAATATAAGTAATAAAGTTGTTTCCATGGTATTGGTTATTTCTTTTCTACTTGCATGCTAATCAAGTGAGTTTTTACGGTGATAAAATTAATTCGTTTTGATATTTGTCCATTGACGGGGGGTGACGTTATCAAATCACCTAGTTATTCCGGGGGCAGTACAAGAAAAAGGTAAAGCATCTTACCATGTCATCCACCATCTCTTCCAACTTCTTCTTCGCTCCCTCCACGCACTCAGACGGTCCCTTGATCTTCACAACTTCCGACTCCTGATCCATGCGTGGAAAGGAGATGGTAACTCCTCCGAATTCATCACTAACATCCCGGAGGAGCATTCCTCTCCGGGCGACGAAGTTTTTGTGCAACTTCTGGTCGATGGACATCTCAATCTCGGTGATGTTTTCCTGTACGATGAAACAATGTTGCGATGTTCAATGAAAAATGCATTTTATTTGTAGACATTTAAACGGAATTTACCAATAGACAAAATTTTAACTGCAAACTTTGCTAACGTAATCGTAATTACGTCATATTTCGACCCAAAAGTTAACAGGACTTTAACATGTCTTTTTTATTGATGAATGGGTATGCGGTCAAAAAGAACGTCACGCGTACACTGTGTGACGTCATTTGTGATGATGACGTCATACTATTTAATGTGTGCACTTACCAAACTCTTGATTCTGTCCAAAAGAATTTTCTCGGCTTTTTGGGCCTCCTCCTTTCGGCCAATGATCACAATCGTCTCCTTGTCGGAATCATTGGCAGCGGGGAAAATGATGCGAGCTCCAGTTTCATCACGAACCTTAAGCAAAAAATTCGCAACGATGGAAACTCGGCAGCTACGAAAAAAGTAAGGCCCGCACGAGTATTACAGCAACTAAAACTGTCTATGTCCGAGGGTGACGAAACTCATTTTATGCTTAAGCCGCGTACGATAAAATTAAAATTTCGATGAGCCATTTTACAAGAAATAATTAACAACTCATTTAATCACTAACACATTAAAGGGTCTAGAACGTATATTCAAACACATAATTGGAACCATAATGGTAAAAGAGGTTATACGTGTTGCATTGGTAATGAAAGCGGCAATTGTTGGAACGCTTGGATTACAATGTATTCACTACATGCAAGTTCTCTGGCAGTTTCAAGTTCGTGCCTTGGGAAACTGATTCATGTATGTAACGCGCGGTTTAAAGCTTGAAACGTTTGCATTACAATCACAGGCGTCGATTTTTAGCAATTTTTTTTGTGTGTGGGGTGGCGGAGTGATCAAATCCGAGCGGTCTGACGCGTGATAAAAAAACGCAACGTACACCTACTGGTTTATAATGTCATTATACTCTCTGTTATCGCTAATAATAGCGGTTTAGGCTATATAGCACAAGAGACGTGCAAAATTGGACTCCCTCCTGCGTCACTAAATGAACGAAAAGAAATTTACGTGGCTTGCCTCGCACGTGTTGGCAGCAAACCAGTCATAACGAATCCTGGAAATTTCTAGGGTGGCAGCGTCGAATTTTTATAATGGCTGTCACCCTAGGAATTTTCAGTGGGGTTTTAGTCACCCCTGACACCCCGGAAATCGACAACTATCATTACAATGTAATTTGTGTTCAAGCCCGTCTTTTGTGTTATATATTTACTAACCTCACTTAAATTAAAAACGCAAACAACTTACCAGCTTAATATTACTCCCGCCACGTCCGATAAGAAATCGGTGGAGTTCGGGTTTGCACTTCACTTCCAACGTAAAACTGGCCAGTTCCTTCTGTTTGGCCATGTTCACCAACTGGTCACGTGCTTTCGCCACGTCGGCTGCGAGGCCACGGATTGTGACTTTGTCACTGCCCGAGTCCTCGGTGGGAAAATGGATCTGCACACCGTTGCACTCATCCATGATAGAGCGCACAAGGCGGCCTTTGGCACCGATCAAGGAGTTGTGTAGTTTGGAGCTGATGGCTACTGAGTCTTCCACGATGTTCGCCTGTTAATTTTGATGTTTTTTGTGTTTGTTGGGTATAATAAAATTGTTGGTTGTATTTTGGATAAGTTTTAATTTATTGATGCTGTACATCGCGGATTTAGAAATAACGGCTTGCAACGTATTCTGTTTTGTTTATCTATAACGGTGCATTTGTTAGGCATTAAACTGTGCTCATTTTCCTGTTTAATTTACTTGCACAGACTTTTTGTTGTTGATTTTTCTGGCAGTTAAAGTCTAAAGCAGTTCTTTAACATTGCTCTGAACTCCTCCATGGGTTATTTAAAGGGGGCCGTAAAGCCATTGTGTCATCTAAGAGCCGTGAACGTAAAAACGTTTAAAGCCATCGAATTGTTAGGCCATTATTTGGACCACAATCACACAGTTAGGTTAGCCGTGGTCATAAAACGAGTTTTGAAACTGGGCGTTTAAATTTAACAATTTTTTGCCTTTTTGCTCGTGTAGAATGGCCTTACGATGTGCAAGGATTTAATTTGAAAAGTTTTTATTCTTTGAACTCCGATAATAATTTCCTTAGACCAGTAGCAACTCACCTGTTCCTTCTCTATGGCTCTGATGAGTTTCCTCGCCTGTTCGCAATCCGTCTTCCTTCCAACGATGGTGATCACCTCGTTTTGTGAGTTTTCTGTTGGCAGGTCGATCTACACGTCGAAAAAGCAAAGAATCAAACTTAGCGCATTTGACTAGTGATAGGCCGAGCCAGTATTACAGTTTGCCAAGGATCTCATGTTAATACGCGGCGCTTGGCCGAGCATGCTTGAGGTATTATGACGTCGCACGTATATGACGTAACAATGGATCAGTTGCAATTTTTTGTGCGTTTGCACCTTTTTTTGACGTTACGAGGAGATATACAGAGAGATACACTTGAAAAGTTAGACTTGTTTAACCATGTGATGTTCAGCAGATTTTGCTAAAGTACCAAACTTCAAAAACAGCGATGCTTGGTGCCAAGTATTCAGGTACTGATTGACCTATTCCCATTTTTAACAGCACACCAGTCATTTAGAAATGCACACAGAATTGATTGGAATTATCCACAAAACTAATAACTTACCTGTGTATTGGTCTCCTCACGGATTTTGCGAATATTTGAACCACCTTTGCCGATGACATTCTTGTGGTACTGCTTGAAAATCGGAACCTCAATTCTGTAGTTCTTTTCCACCTGCAGAAATTGGCATGGTTAACTACTGCAACAAACACCTGTAGTTGCACACTTATATGGGGTTTACTAAAGCGGATCCGTTACCCTAGGTAGGCTGTAACAGTGCCCAAGGGGAGATTTTCACTTTATAGTTTAGTTATTCATGTTAAGTGTAGTATTTATTGGGGTAGACCAGTAGTTCTAAACCAATATTACTTTATATCACTTCTTGTCTAGTGGGGGAGGGAATACAAAAATTGAAAACAAACAAATGGGGAAGTGCATCAAAAAATGTTTGGAACCGCTGATTTGGGCAGATAATGCAATTGAACTGTACCATGTCGTCGTTCATCTGCTTCAAGTATTTGTAACACTTCTCCACGTTGTTTTTCGGTCCCCTCAAAGTGACCACGTCGCTCTTCAGCGCTGCTTCGGGGAAAGTGATGTTCACCTGATTTTAGAAGTTAAAGATTTTTATCAACCATATAAGATGTCGCAGAAAAAACTATGACGTCACGAGCTAGTGACAGCTAGTTGACATGATTTTCCCACGATTCCTTTTTTTTAACATGTTTTCAACAAATGAGTCGGAATTATTATCATATCATTTGTTTGTATTTGCGTTCATGGACTATTAAATAAAGTGTAAGCTCGAAATAATTTAGGCTAAATTGTTTTCACGTACAACCCGGCGGATAGGCACGAACCAAGNTAGAAGTTAAAGATTTTTATCAACCATATAAGATGTCGCAGAAAAAACTATGACGTCACGAGCTAGTGACAGCTAGTTGACATGATTTTCCCACGATTCCTTTTTTTTAACATGTTTTCAACAAATGAGTCGGAATTATTATCATATCATTTGTTTGTATTTGCGTTCATGGACTATTAAATAAAGTGTAAGCTCGAAATAATTTAGGCTAAATTGTTTTCACGTACAACCCGGCGGATAGGCACGAACCAAGTTCACCGATTCCGACCAAACCTTTGTAATTTGGCCCAAGTGACGGTTCAAGGACAGCAATTACGGATTCATTATACTTACGTCGGGGAAAACGTCTCGAATTTCCTTAATCTTGTCGCCTTTCTGACCAATGATGTTCTTGTGGAAGCGATGGTCGATCAACACGTCTTTGGTTCGTTCGTTTTCCTGGGGGTAAAACATAGGTTAGGATCGAGCAATAGCACTGCTACACAATAAACTTAAAAAAACTACCAGAGCTTTTATGTATTGAATACATGCTAATGTTTCAAGAATTACATACGCAATGATGCGAATAACAGTAATTGTTGAAGCGTCGTTCAAACGCACTAGTTGAAAGACAGAACAATGGCATTGTTGAAAAATTAAAAAAAATTAAAAGTTGTACAGGAAAGGCAATGAACTGACGTAAAAACATGCCTGCCAGCGAGCTTGTGTAGAGTAAATACATTGCAATTCGAATGTTTAAACAAATATATACGCAGTGATGTTGACAGAACGATTGTTGAAACTGAAACTTTGGCATGGCAATGTATTCACTACATACAAGCCTTCTACTATGTTTTGTTGTTTAACTAGGCTCCTTCAAAAAGTCTGCATCTTGTTTTTTTCCAAAGGCATTAAAGTAATATTAAGGGCATTTCACCCCCTATTAAAGAAGAACATGCTGTACAATGGCATGATTATAAAAGTGTTAAAAAAACTGCTCACCATTCGTTCACCCATCATAGCAAGTTGTTTCTTTGCTTCTTTTACACCTTCTGGGTCTCCCTCGATACGAATGAGTGAGCTCTTCTCAGTATCGGAGGGGATGCGGATGTTCACCTACGTGTACAAAAGTGGAAATGTGGAAACTTCTAATGTAGCTATGTATTTCAAGTTTAGCCGTACCTTGTATTGGTCTCTCAACTTGTTAATGGATTGTCCACCTTTGCCGATGATGTTGCGATGATATTTTGGGTCGATGTTCAGTTCAGCAAAAGCCATGCGAGTTTTCTGAAAAGTGTCATCACAAATTCATACCCATGTCAAAAAGTTTAATTTTAATACAGTCAAATCTTCTTTGTCCAACTTAAAATTCATTCTAAACATTGAAATACATTGACAATCAAATTAAAATCCTTTTTTTGGTTTTAACTTCGATGAAACCCCTGTGTAATGTAGTAGAACTCCTAGCTCATTTTCTTTAATAATACAGCAGTTTTCAAAATTGCAAGTTCATAAACTGGGTTTAAAGCTGTCAGTTTCACACCTATAATGTGTGAAAATTAAAAAAAATTGACTGACTCTTTTTTTACCGAAACATTTAAACAAACCGGTGTTGGACAGAAACATCAAATATTAGGTTTTTTGTGTGTACCAGATCATTAATATGAGATGTAAGAAGTTGTTCAGCTTGATCAACCTCTGCTGGGGGACCTTCGATAATAATCTTGTTCTCCTCCCCTTGAAATTCCACATTCACCTTTAAATAATCTACAAGTTTACAACAAGCAAACATATACTTCCAACACGACAACAATAAAATTTACCAATAAATAATAAAAATAAAAGCTAAAAAGTAAACCAAAGCTTGGAATAAAAAGTTACAAGAAAAAGTTGTACTAAAAACGAAACCGAAGTTACAAGAAATTTTTTTACCAAATCAAGAACCAAAAAAAGAAGCAAAAAAGTCAGAAAAAATCAGATGGTATTTTACAAGCTTATCATTGTACACAGCTGTGCAGTTTAACTTACATTTGCAACATCAGCAGTAAGGTTCTTAATGTTTGCTCCCTTCTTGCCGATAATAAATCGGTGAAGCCACGCTTCGGCTTTGACTTCCTTGATCACCACACTGTTGGCCTGCATGGAAGGAAAGAAAAAGGTTTATTACACATAAGGAGACAAAATTGTGAGCATGGTGATGACTAAAACTGCACGTGCTCTGCTTTGGAGGCACCGAGCATCTCATGTTAATAGTAGTAAGGGCTAGCCTGAGTGGGTATACGACCACATATTAAGTTGCCAAATTTAGGGTTTTTGCATTTGACCATAAAACCAAGTTTCCTTTTTTAAAGCATTGGTCATCTATGACTAAACACAGTGGTTTTTAACCTGTGGGTCGTGACCCCCATGGAGGTCACGAGCGCTTATTGTAGGGGTCGCAAGCAACCAGTTCATTTTGTAAAAATATTTTTGAAAGCAATAGCAGGCCTTTTTTGACAAACCCAATTAAAAAATAAATTCGGAGAGATGAGTTTCCTCCCCCTTGTGATGTAATCTTGTACAAATGCCTTTATAGCGCCTTATGTTACATAATTGTGTGAATTTATTTAAATCTGATGTTGCCAGTTATTAAGGTAAGTGTAAAGCCATTGTGACTTCTTCACTTCCGTTTATGTCTGAAACTTTAAGGCTACTAAAAAGCGAAGATTTTACTGAATCATTTCTCAAACATAGATCTGTTGGAATCATCTCTAGTGGGACAGGAAAGGGGCCACTGTTTAGGTAGAATCGCTTCTGTGAGTCATGGTACAGTTTTTTGATTGAGTACAGAGTATAACAATGACATCACTTAGTACAAAGTGTTCTGACACTTTTTGGTTTGACCCTCCCTAATAATACAGCACAAAAAAATTGTCATTGCAAAGGCTTTATCAGTCTCGGATCTTTTTCAAATAAAATCCCAACAGGCCAAAACTGGACTGTAGTACTAGTCTCTACACACATATACAGCCGAAACGTTATGTTAAATTAGCATAGTGCTGCTGATATACAAACACAACACAAACTTAGATTGCTGGATGATTGCCACATCTACTTTAGGGGTTTTTCTGAGTAATGACACAACGAAATTTTAATTGCTTCCTCGTGTATAGACACATTTTTGTGTCTGAGAATACAAACTAACAGCTGAGATTAACAACAAGCATAATATTTAATTAGGTGAGTCCATTGTGCTTAGTACAATACCAGTGGTATTTACTAAATTTTAATTCATTTTTAGCAACTGGCTCTTGATAGATCATTGACTAGCATCAAGAAAGGTACAATTTTACAATGAAATCCCTTTGTAATGTTTATGGTACATAACACTTTGTAATGATTGTGTAGCTGCAGTGCATTTTACCTTGACCCACTGATTGCGCCATTTACTTTCGGGACTTCATACCATTGTGCAGCTATTTCCGTGTAGGTAATTGCTTTAGTGGTATTGTGTCATTTTAACGTTTTTTTACCGTTCAAAAGCTAAAATTAACAAACCCTTTATTATGCAAAGACTTCGTCATACAAAGGCATGTAATCACATTGGATAAAAATACAACTGATTTACTTTAACATGGCAAGTTCATTTTAGTCTAAGCCACATTATAGTTATCAATACAGCAATTAAGACACCTACCTTGGCATAAACAGTTGTGAGAGCCTGGCCGAGTTTGTCAGGTTCTCCACGCAACACAACAGTTTCTGAAAGAGAGTCGCTTGGAGGAAGTTCGACTGAAACTTCAGTTTCTGCCAGAATGTCCTGATAACAGAGGAAGATTTGTAAATTCACGGAAAGATTTCTGTTGTAGGACAGTAATTACTACCCTGTGCCAGTTACTCTCTAGGAAACCAAGGCAAACACAGTTGCTATGCGCAATATTCATGCTCTGGTTTCCCATGTTAAGTAAGGCAAATGATGTAGGACTACTGAATTATTTCACAGTTATAAAACTGGTTTAGATCAGGGGATCTTAAACTTTTTTGTCTTGTCATCCCATTGTAGGAATAAAATTTTATGCCAAGTATATTGCTTCAAATCTAGATGTTAGAGCCTTCTATCTGGTTTACAGAAAACACAACCACAAAGCAAGTAAATTGGTAGAAGGACCACAAGCATTTTCTTTGTTTTTGTAAACAATAAAAAAACATTGTTTAGATGTTGGCAATTTACTAAATGGTTTTTCATACCTGAAGGGTCTGTCCTCTTGCTCCAATAATGTACTTGTGCTGGGTTTTGGCAATTTCAACAGTAATTGTCTTGCAGCGTTGTTTCTGAAGTATATGGTAATAAATTAACTTTTAGAGAAGTGCATGTTTTCTGTAATGTTTAAAAGAATAGTTCTTTCACATTTTCAGGGCCTGTGAGCCAAACGATAGGTAAAGTGGATTAAAAGTCACAACTTCATTTGGAAAGAGTAACCCTGACATGGCAGAAATACAATTTTTCCTTTTAAAACTCAAAATTTCTATGGTAATGGGTGAATTGTGATTAAAAAAATAGTAAGAACTATACAAAACATAATGACATTACCTTTCTTTGGTAAACAGACATCACTTTAGCAACAGCTGCACCAACACCGTCTTTGTCACCAGCAACCACAATCTCATCTTTCTGAACACCAGGTGGGGGTATATGGATTCGGACAGAGTGATCCTAAATTACAAGTTCTGATTAACAATTGTTTCTGCTTTTCATCGTTATATTAGCAGTATTTTTATTTTTTGTATTTTTTGTCATAATTTCGGTTACAGACACTTACCTTCATAATCTGGTTGGCCTGTTCGTTACGTGGTCCACTGATAAATGGATGATACATTTTCTCAATTGGGAGCCTTTCCATTGCAAGCTTGGCCTGTAAAGTACAAAAAAGTTTAGAAACAGTTCAATGCAGCCAAACAAATATTAACAGAGAGGGTTGTCGCCAAAATTTACAACAGCTAAAATTTTTTCTATGTTTTACAATATTGTACAAAACTATAAAACTAGTAACCAGTTCATTACCTGTTCATCCGAAATGAGCTGAATTTCATGTCGAGCCTTGTGTATTCCTTCTTGTGTACCAGAGATAGTGATGGTATTGCTCTGTTCTTCAGTGCGAGGTATCATGATCTTTGTGGCCGTGTCCAACTCGAGTTTCTGAAGATTCTTTCCTCCTTTGCCGAGAATGATGCGGTGGTGTTCTTTCGGGATGTTAATAGTGATTCGAGCCTGAAAATTCATAGTGCTTGTTTTCAAAACGGTTGATTAAAAAGTGGGTACTGGGTGAAGTGGGGTAAAAATTTGTCAGTGCACAACTTCAGATACCTATTTGTTGAGGGTGAAAATTTAAAATTTGAAAAACATATTTTTGCCAAAATGTATAACAAACTGGCATTAGACAGAAAAATGAAAGCAAAATGTGACCCATTGGAAAGAGGATCTATAAAAACCATATTTGTACCTGTGTTTGTAGCTTGTTGTATATTTCCCTTCTTGCTCTGATGACGTTGTCAGTACGTCCTGATACCAGAAGTGACAGTGATCCATCACGGCAGGTTGAGACCTCAATCGAAGTGCTGGTCTGTTTCATTATGTCCAAACACACCTTGTTCTGTTCATTCTGAGACTGGCCAAATTGAGACTGCTTGAAAGCACGCTCCTCCATGGGAATGTGGAATATCTACATAACGTTCAATGTTTTTTTGACATTATTTACATATTTTTAACAGTAAAAAAGCATTTTCAAGACTTGTTTTAACAGTAAATTTGTGGTTTAACCAACAGCAATGAATTAAAAGCAAAAAGACGTACTCGAGATTTTAGACTTTTTTTGTGGAACTTGTGGTTGTATGGAGCATTATTGTATATGGTTAAGGTCTCTTTACACCATTAACAAGCAAAGTTGTGTTAATTAACTTGTAACATCAAGTCAAGTCTCTGTTACAGTCAGTAACTTTGTGGAGGTTTGTTAATTCTTGCAGCTATGATCCAGTATGGAACATTGAAAAACAACATTACTCTATAGTCTGTACCAAATACATGGTTCTGGCTTGGCTTAACTTATTCCTAAACATTACTTTACTTTCAGACAACTTGTAAAATACAAGACACTGACGCAGTTACAAAAGACAAAAAATTAACTTTTTCAATTTTCCTGATTGTACTTTCCCAATTTTCCCAATCATTGTCAACAAATTTACCTGGGTAACGACAGTGGACTTAATTTTCTGAATCTTAGGGTTGAGCCATTCATTTTCAGCCGATGTTGTTGTCGCAACGGCATTACCTTCACCAGCCAGAGGAGGAAATGCCTCTGAGTAAGTGGGGACCGCCTCACCCACATCGTTTCCTAAAAAGATAAAAAAGTAGATAGAAAACCAGTCACCTGATTATAAAAAAGCATAACAACACCCAGACAGTACAACAATGTAACCTTAAATAATGAACATGAACACCTCATTTCACACATTGTGAAATGTCACTTCATTTATTTGGTCTATTTAGTGCAACAATCTTTTTACCAAAGATTGCCTATTGTCAGGTAGAACTTTACAGCAAAATAGGGAAAACCACATACACTAAGGGTCTTTGGAACATCACACATCCAAAAGTAATATTCTAGTTTAGGGTTGTGTGTACCTTTACTTTACTTGGTAAAAAGTATCAATTTCATTTTTTGATTAATCAACCTTTCAAAATCAATACGGGTTGCTTTTGTATTAATGAACCTACATATACAGACACAAAATCCTACATAAAACAGTTTGAAAAACAAGAATTTCTTACCNTATAAATGAACTAATCAACCTTCCAAAATCAACACAGGTTGCTTTTGTATTAATGTACCTGAATATACAGACACAAAATCTTTGAAACAGTTTGAAAAACAAGAATTTCTTACCACTAGTATGGGGTAACTCAGTAGAATTCATGGTCGTTATTCGTTCCGTCCTGCACAGTTGTATCCTGAAAGGAAAAGCACTCAAACTTTACCAAGTGTAGCCAACCAGCCAGCGTATTGGGACAAAAAAATGGCATTGATAGTACTGTACTTGAAACAAAAAATCAATGAGTTCTGTCATTGAGTGGTGCTTATACCGGCGTTTGATTCAAAACTTTAAACCTCTTGTCTGAGGAGGCCCAGGTTACCGAAGCACAATTAAATAAACAATTTATCACTGATGATGAGTTTCAACCAGACAGCAGTGTAACACTTCAAATTCAATAATGTAACTTTTAAAAATTATTTGCATAGAGGCTGTAGATTCAGATTTTGAAGAAAACTTACCAAAAAAAGGTACAAAAGTGCGTTCCTAAAGTCTGTCCGGTAAAAGAACTCTTTGGGAATACAGCTTGACCAAGGTCAAAAATTACTATTTGACTAAAANTAAACAATTTATCACTGATGATGAGTTTCAACCAGACAGCAGTGTAACACTTCAAATTCAATAATGTAACTTTTAAAAATTATTTGCAGAGGCTGTAGATTCAGATTTTGAAGAAAACTTACCAAAAAAAGGTACAAAAGTGCGTTCCTAAAGTCTGTCCGGTAAAAGAACTCTTTGGGAATACAGCTTGACCAAGGTCAAAAATTACTATTTGACTAAAACAAAACAAAACAGTAAAAAACTAATTTTGTGTAAATTCATTACTCCTTCTTTTCGTGTTGCAATGAACCACCTTTATTTTGTAATGGTAACTTAGCACAATATCTTTTCAAAACTTGCCACATTTTAATCTCACGATTTACCAATTGAGATATTGTATAATTTTAACTACTCTTCAATCCGAAGCACACGATTTATTACCAACTATAGTTTTAGCAGATGTAGTTGACTGCCACTACAAGCTTGTTCAATTTTGCCAAAATATAACATTTCAAAATAGAACGAAATACAACGAACTAAGATCTATCCACATTTGTGGCTAAAATGGGAGCAAAAGCAATTTTAGAACTTCACACCCAAGCCAAGAACAAGTTTATTCTGAGAGTTTACGTTTTTACATCTTAGGTACAAATATACAACTTTCTTTCGCANGACCAAGGTCAAAAATTACTATTTGACTAAAATAAAGCAAAACAGTAAAAAAACTTATTTTGTGTACATTCAATATTCCTTCTATTCATGTTGCAATGAACCACATTTATTTTGTAATGGTAACTTAATACAATATCTTTTCAAAACTGCCACATTTTAATCTCATGATTTACCAATTGAGACATTGTAAAATTTACTTTAACTACTTCTGAATCCGAAGCACACGATTTATTACCAACTATAGTTTTGACAGATGTAGTTGACTGCCACAACAAGCTTGTTCAATTTTGCCAAAATATAACGTTTCAAAATAGAACGAAATACAACGAACTAAGATCTATCCACATTTGTGGCTAAAATGGGAGCAAAAGCAATTTTTAACACTTGACACATAAGCCAAGAATAAGTTTACGTTTTTACATCTTAGGTACAAATATACAACTTTCTTTCACAAAATTTAAACGTGAAAAAGCGACAAACATTTCGCGAGCAACGTCACCAGTCGACTGACAACTTACAATTCCTGGACCGCGCACAACGTCAGCAGTGTGACGTCACGTGGCGGTCACGCACCACTGGTCGCAATGCCTCGTTGAACTTTCTAAACCACTTGTGCCGCGTCAATATCAATTAGTGCTCCTCCGCGATACGAAAAATCACTATATTTTTTGCGAAATCTTACTTTTTTACAATATTTGGAAAGGCAAACTGTCCTTAATTACAAACCTGTTGTATTGGTTCACGAAAATGGCTTCAAAAGTGTCGAAATTTTAGTAAATTGGTGTCTTCTTAATGCGCATGAATATAAAACTTTGTGAAAGACGCTTGCAACGTGTTGCCGGAAGTGACGCCAATATTCCACGAACTGCAGCGATAACTTGGATTTATTTGTACAAAACCTCTACAAGGGTTCACGCCGCGCGGCAGTGTAAACGATAAAAAGCGAATCACAGTATTATGAAGACTTCCCAACAAAAACCTGGCTTTTAGCTTGTTGAAGAAGCAAAAAACCCTTTGCAGAAAATAATAAAACCATGCACGTAGCAAGCAACAACTAAATGGGTCTGGTATGGTTTTTCGGCCAAATCCAGCTAAAAATAATATATCGAGTGCCGTACAAGTCGAAAACTATGCTTATAATCTTAGTAGAGTAGTTTGAGGAATAGTGGGCTACTGCAAGTCCAGTTTTCCACGAATTGACTGCAGACAATATCTTTGGATCATAAAAGCTGTTTTAAATCAATTGCAAATGTCATTTTTAGGCTGCGTGCAGTTTTAAAACTGGTTCGCACATTTCAGCAGGAAGTTTGCAAAAAAATTATACCAGACCCAAACTAAACAACAGCACCATTATTTTTACGCGAAAATGCAGCATCCAATGGGATAGCTAGATTGAGTGGTTTAAGTTAACGTTCTCTAAACGTCTAGTTAAAGGAAAAATGTCGTCATGTATTAGGAAATCATTTTTTTCTTCGTTTGGGGTGCCACGGCTACGCTCCAGTGACTCCAGACTGATGTTTTCTTTTTCCGAAACAGCTGATCTGTCTAAAATCAACACAAAACCGAAATGTTTACATTAAGTTAAAGATTATGCACTAGGGCATGAACAACTTATACGTTCCCTAAAACAGATTCGATTGATTGGTTTTAGGGGGCTCATAAGCAAGTTTTGTGCAAAGGTTTTGAAATATTTAGAACTTTATCAATGGTTTAAGCTAAAACCCACAGAAAATGCATTTCCATACACGCCTTCATAATATAAACCTGCACAAGAAACACAAAATACATTTTTCGCGGTCCGCATAGTAGTGTAGTTGTAAAGTTTACATAGTGTGACCGCCGGAGCGCCTAATATTTAAGAAAATTTTACAGTAGTAATGAAGGTAAGATCACGCAGTACTGCACTTATTTGATACAGAAGTAACAAACAAAACATTTGTTACACCAAGTGTTAAACCGTTGCTCACATACGATTTTTGGTTTAATTTAAAATATTTTCAAAACACCTTGTGGCAGTATTACCAGCTTTCATGGGCTGAAGGCATGCTGTGTATGGATGTTATAAAATAAAGACGTTTAAAAGAAAATTCCAGTAATGTTCGGGCTTGGCAAATCGCAACGTAATACGTCATAAATCATACGTGACGTCATCAGTGAAGCAAACAAAATAACGTCGCAGTTTAAACACCTAGAAGCTATGACGATAAACAGCCTGGAACGTGCAGGTCAGGGCGGCTCTGACTTCAGAAGTTGCCAGACAATAAAATGAAACAATGAGATCGTCACCAACGGACGGAGAGACTTCTCTATACCTCCCTATTGTTTTCATGTCTCACCTGGTTACTGTTTGTCATTGTGTACGCGACGGTAAAAAGTTTTTGAATGGAAAATAAAAGTGCCTTGCGGGGAATTACCCCGAGGGTATAGTTTACGTTACACCTGTGTTCGCTGGGGAAAAAATTGAAGCAATACCTAAAGGTGAATCAGAGTGCAATATTTAACGCCTGTGAGTTTTTTTATGGTCATTTTTAATCTATTGTTACAGTACGTCCCAATTTTTATCCATATAAACAGCAATGTAAATTTAAACTATTTTTTTAGAAATTGGCCCTTTCTGCATTATAAATCTATCTGTATCTTTCAGCGTAGTATTTAAGGCCAGCGAGTTATCTTTCTACAGAATTTTTTATTCCTTTGTTGCTGCACATACCCAATTTTGATCCACGTAAATAGCAACGTCGCTTGTAAACAAGCATTTTTTGTGCGAAACCACCTGTACAATAAATCTATCTGTATCTTGAATTTGAGTGTTTAAGAAGAGTCCGCAAATATTTCATGTAAAATTGTATCATGCTGTTTATGGTACATAACCAAAATTTGATCAACACAAACAGCAATGTTACTTCTAAACAAGCCTTTTTGTACAAAATCGACCTTTTGTAGAAACATATCTAACTTAGGAACACAAGAAACGGACTTGAAGAATAGTTTAATTAAAAACATAACTGCCAGGGAACCCAACTTTATAAGTTTAATGTTGCAAAAAATAGATATAAAAGTCACATGATACACACCGGCGTGTCGAAAGACCTCATCCCACGAATATTCGTCAAGGGAGAATGGTAGATTCACCCAGGGCTCATCCAGTAAAAGGTTCATGGTGCATCGGTGTTCAGGAACTGGTTGAAGCAGCCAACGTATCGTCGACATTAGTTCTGGGAACGAAAAAAACGCGTGATATAGTGCGACAAAGAGGCGGAACTTTTTAGTTTACCTATTTCTGTATAAAATACAAGTCATTGTGAAACAAAAACAAAGTTTTCTGCCGGAAATAGTTTTAAGCGTTGTCACGTAAGTCGATCACAATTAGACAATCACCTTTTATTTAGCTTAAGGTGCAAATCTTCAAAACCTTTATTTCAAAACTGATCACAAAACTACAATGCCTAAATTTGTCCAATAAAGCAAGTCTAAATTCGGCTCAAGAAATCTTTGTTACGTCATAGATTGCAATAAATGTAGGACTTGCAAGGACTTGAGGTTTGGTAGCTTGTATTGTTCAAGCTTATGTTCCAATTACGTTTCCAATGGGGTTGATATGATTTTCTGGCTATTATTTAGCAACCCTGGTGGTTCGTGCGAAAAAATATCTCACCATCTGAGAGTCGGGTTGGTGGTTTCAATTCCGCTTCGATCGTTTCCTCGATCGACTGGAAGGGGTTTTCCCCGAACACGAGAGTGTATAAAGTGACACCTAGTGCCCACATGTCCAGTTCAGGTCCGTCATACCTAAAAAGAAGTCGATTTGGTGTTGATAAAGAATGGACCAAGCCTGTATACCGACATCTACATTATTATGACCTATATAGGACGTCGAAACGTCGGTACGCAAAATATATTTGCCAGAAGAGCCTACATAAATGCATACAATGCCTGGTAGCAACAGTTTATCTACATTATTATGCTTGACCAAAATAAATAAAGTGAATTTTGAAAATTAGTTTACAATGAATTAGGCAGGTTAAGACATGAAAAGGACAAAATTTTCTTGCATCTGTGATTTACTAGACTATATTTTGAAACATATTTCCGTTTTGGGGCATTACATGCATAAAAAATTTTGAGTGTTTCGTTGGGTAACAAAAATGCCATGTTTGGCTTAATACCTTTATGCAGTGCAAAACCGGTCATCTGCGCTGGTTTGTTTCACGTTTACTTAACCGGGGTAAATTTACAATTAAGGGAGTAAGCAAACACTTTTGGCAAACATTGCATTTCACAAGACCATGATGACCTACCACTGTGACATTACAACGAAAGCTTCGAAAAACTTTTCAGTGGAAAGGTGACGTAACAACGGCGTACTGACCTGTTTCCAAGCAACACTTCTGGTGAGCAATATTCAATAGTTCCACAAAACGTCGCGAATGTCGTTCCCAGTTTGTAAAATGCAGCACTACCGAAATCTAAATGTATATGTAGGCTTGTAACTTTTTAAAACAAGTAATGTTAGTTAAAATTCCAAAACAATTATTAACCAAATGACAGCAAATTGTGGAACCAGCTTGTCTGTAGTTTATGCCCAGTTGTGGCATCGAACAGATGACGTGAGGCACGGCTTTTCAGCCTGTTACTCACAACAAACTGGAGTGCCGTATATGGCTAGACTAGCCTAAACGGCCAATGTCCTGTCCCCAGCTCCTTATAAGTCAAAACAGTGTGCATTGTCTGTAGCTCACAAATTATAAACCACCCTATATATGTACACATACATATATACGTTCCACACAAAAAACCACTGATCGTCGATGATCATGATGTCCTAAAAAGGCCAGATATTGCACATAGAACCACTCTCAGTTCAGTGATTCAGTGTTTTTAACAGTGGATTTCAACCAAAAAAATAAAATTACAATTAGATTGTTGGGAAAACTAAATAGCTAGATAATATATTTTGAAACCCAATTTGTTTACAGAGCAGTCTGAAGAAAACGATCATCCATTCCTACCGATAAGTTTGCAAGAAAAATTCCTATCGATGATCACATTTTCATCTTTGATATCTCGATGGACAATTCCCTGCCGATGAAGATACTTTACTCCTGAGACAATCTGAAGTTAAAATATACTTCAAATTAATCAAAATTAAAGCACTTTGCAAAAAAGGTTTGGTAGTACAACCATTTTAGTCCTTGTTTTGGGTCTATCTGATAATTTTACTACAACAAATGTGTGATCACAAGGACATATTTATGTGATAATTTGAAAGTCCATAAATTGAAGAACCGTTAATTTACTAATTTAGAAAGGTAAATTCACAGTATTGACAAATCAGAAAAAAGACAAATAGGAAATTAATTTTTTGTGTCAAAAATATACTGGCCCAAATAGTTTTCAAAAAGGGACATGCTTTAGTTATCAGACGTTTCGGCAATAACTTATGCCATCACCAGGGACAGAATTGTGTCATAACAGTTATAAACATGTCCAAGGATTCAGTGTTCCAATTTTTTTAATGCATTATTTTTGTGCAATCCAATACAACTGTTTGATAATGGTAACTTATTGTTGTACCTGTCTGTAAATATAACTAGCAAGCGTTTCATCCATCCTGGGCGAGCGGTCAATAAACTCAAACAAGTCAATTTCCCCATGCTGTGGCATGATCATCGAGAAAAACCGATCGTTCTCGAAAAACTCCGTCACGCGGATGACGTTTTCGTGACGAAATCTGTTAAAAATGACGTAGCATTTACCAAGATATTTGTGACTCGACAACAAAACATAAGAGGAAGTTAAAGACATAACGTTGATGGTAAAAACGAATCAAATTATTTTTGCCATTACGGAAAGTCCCTGGCGTGTGACGTCACAATATCGCAGTACAAACGTCATTATTTTTTGCATATTCCCTAAATATGAATCAACTGTGTAAAAACGATAGTAAAAAAGTGTAGGTTTTTTATTTGCTAATAACTCAGACGACGTTACAGGTTATTTACGTAACCGAGGTAAATTTCAAATGAAACCTTACTTAAAGAGAAGTGAAATTTCAAGGGGGATTTGTGAATTAGTTTCATAATCTTCCACCCAACATTCTTCCAATATCTTCTCCTTTCGTATAAATTTCACTACAACCTGCAGTAAAATAAAAAATTAATAATCGTTGTCTTTCAATCTTAACAATAAACCTTAAAACATAACGACAAATTATCTATTTTGCCAAGAAAAAAAATATTCATGACCTTGCAAACCGAAATTAAACAAAAATCCCAATTTGTGACGTTTTATTTTTAAACAACTTTCCAAAACTCTAAATGCCTGAGTATAAAATCAGTGTTAAAGTTGCTGTGTAGTCATAAAACGGTATGGACGGTAGTATATTTACACAACGACAGCTTTGCCACCTTTTTTCCGTCGCTTTTTCGGCAAGCGAGCTTCACGAAGCCAAAAGCCCCGTTTCCGATACTTTTTGTGACGTCATACTTGCGTCCAAATTCCCCCTGCACGGCATGCCACTCCTCGTCGCCCTCGTGCGTCACAGTGACGTTGTCGTGACGACACGCCTCTTGCTTGATGGCGGCACCAAGTGACTGAACAAAAATGCAACGATACACAATTTTAGCGTTAAAATTTTTGGTGGTAAACACTTGGTATTTTTTTATTCTTAGGAATATAGGACACAGATCAAAAAAAATACTGCCTAAGAGCTTACACGGCAATTCTAACGTTTCAACAATCGCTGTTGTCTTCATCAACTAAAACCTATCTTAACCTCAAAACCCATCAGGCCCAAGACTTTCGGAGCAGAAGGAATATTTTGCCAACTCTGACCAAAGGAATCGTGTTTAATACAAAAACACTGTGAAAAAAATTAACCTGTTTTAGTGAAATGTCATTTTACCGACAAAGTGACTTGTATATTGTAGTGACAGCAAATGGCTGGCTTCCTTGTGTTTTAATGGGTCTGTCGTGAAACTGTAAGCGTGTTTTTTCTGCATTAAAATATTCGTTTTTTTGCCGAATCCTAAATAAGCAGCACAAGGCATTTGCCCGGTGTATAAAACAGATCATATCGCTTCACCAACGGTGCTACTGTTTTCAAAGGCACGTCACGTAATAATCCTAAGTACCAACGTTTAACACAAGTAATTCTTACAAAGTCGAGCATTCCACTGACAGCCGAAGCATTGAGAGATGGGAGAGTCGAGTTGAAACTGCTGCAAAGATGCGAGGAGTTGCAACTTGGAGGTTCGTGATTCTTGAGTCTCATCCACACAAAGTAGTAGTCCTTCGCACTTACCACCTCATACTCCACGTCTGCGAGATATACAGATAAATTTAACCCATGAGTACCAACAAAGGAGCAGAGGATTGATTCTTAACGTAGAGGGCGAGTATGAATACAAATGAAAAATTTCACGTGCTGTCAAGATGCAAGTATCACACCCTACAATACACGTCATGGTGCGGTCGTGTTTTTATATTTAAAGGGGGCTCACATATTTTTGACGATTTTGAAGCGTGCAAATCTTTATTGTCCTATTGAGCATGTTTTATGGTTTTGTTGCAGTTTTTAGTTGTAACCATGTCGCCATTGTTAGAAATGAATCGGAAAAAGGGGCGCAAAGTTACTTATCGCGGTAAAAAAAGGCGTAGACACAAGTACTGGCTTGTAGTTTCTTTTGAGACTATTTAAAACCGTGAATTGTCTACATAAGGATAGAGATGCAGACAGTGTACACTGTTTTGACTTGTAAGGTCTCATCAGTGCAGCTGGTGACAGGACATTGGCCGTTTAGGCTAGCCTTCCCAAGGGAGATAGTTTTCCTAAAACTTTTAGGCATGAAATACGACTATAGGCCAGATATTAAAGAATTTATGTGCAATATATCAACGCACCTATAAGTGTTCCGTTTTTGTGTCGGGCTTGTCCCTCGTGGTGACCCTCGGTGAGTTCAACCTTTGACCTCAACCTCGACACGGGACGCTTCTCGAACGGGGTTGACGTAATAGCGAACTGGTCACGCTTGACTAGTCCCACAGCGGGCATGGTACAAGAGGAGTTGTCGTCTGATTGGTAATCCGAGTACGGAGGTGACCTTGTGGGTGTTTCAAGGTCGTTCTGGATGTTGGTTGTTGCTTGGTGACCCGAATTAGAATGGACTGCTGAGTCGTTGCTGACATCTGTTGTAAAAGAGGTGGTTAAACCAAGTTTTAAAGTTTTTTGTTTTGCTTTTTATCCTCGGTGGGCGGAAGAACGCCTGAATGCGTTATGCTCACAACGAGTCCGCCGTCGAGCTACCTGCTTCATTGCAGTTCCGTTGGATTATTCAATTTTTGGAGTTGGTGACTCCAATGTGGGTCAACCCATCGGGTTTCACATGGCTGGAGCAATGACGCTTCTTGCCCAGAGAAACACAAGCGACCGAGACAGGATAAGGACCCGGAACCTTGCCAGCACAAGACAGTCGCGTTACCCGTTCGTATTTTTGCAGTATACATTGAGTTCCGGTTATGAAATTGTTGGGTGTGTAAAACGTTTAACATTGGGTGTATACGTTAACCACTCACAAAATTGGGGTTCGTATATCATAATTGGTTCATTTGTGAAACCCGTTTTTATTTATTTTTTAAACATTTGGGACTTTCACTATATACAAGCCCTCTGTCAGCTATGTTTTTTTCAATTGAGCTTTTCTTGTCCCTGTCTTGCATACATACTTGCTAAAATATCATTGCTTCCATTCAAAAGGGAGTTGATTTTGTCAATACACGATTGCCCAGGCTGGTTCATCGTAAGTTCCACCCAAGATTCATCTTCACTTTGTGTCTCAAGTTTCTTTTCAGACTTTTCCACAGTCTCAGGTTTTGGTACACTAGGACTAGTTGTTGTAAGTTGAAGAAAACTTTCCGTCACATTCTCAATCAGCTCAAATGTCCCACAACTGTAACAGCAGTTAAAAAATTGTTAGAGATCTTATTCAAATAGAATGTAAACTCTTAGCGAAACGTATACATGATTTTTAGTAAGAGATAAGGACGAATGACTTGTGTACAAAAATTTCCTATTACTAATACCCATCCACAACTAAGTCTTTGTCCATCACTCTGCTCTGGAGTGTCTACATGAATTCAAGTTATGCATTGTTTAAGAAGAAAAACAAATAAATTTTGGACGCAGAGACAGAAATAAAAAGTAGAATATTCATAACCAGGCCTTACCTTTGGGAGGAGCTATCTGCTTCAGAATGTTTTTCAATTAACGTCTCTGAAAAATCTGCATTTCTGCAAAACAACAAATGTTCTATCATATGTATACGTACATATATATACTGGACCAATTGAAACGACATGCTTTGATAATCAAATGTTAACCAAATATTATCTATTACTGATTTACGTAATTTATTGAAACCAGTCACTGTCGAAAAAGGCCAAAAATTTAACTTTTGCTTATCATTATACATGGTTGACAAGAGTCAAGCAAAGAGCATCAAAAATGTGGATGCTCGGTACCAAGTACCCTGGTTCCGTCTGGACTTGCCCACCCCAACTGCAAAGTAATAAAGTTGTTCATACTTTTCATTAAGTAGACATGGAGCTTCGGTCCCGATTGCAGGTAATAGTTCAGCAACGTTCTGCGAAATAAAGCAACTTTACATTAACATGTTACTAGGCCACAACATTAGTGCATATTTAAGTAAAACTCCCTTTGAACAAAACCCTTCATCAGAGACAGACACTTGTAACACTCACCATAGATTTAAGTTCTTCGGTCCTATAACCCAGCATAGCAAGAGAGAAGTTATTGTTAATGCCTTCTATGTTTCCATCTTTGTTTATTGATAGGAGGCCGTTTATACTGGTAAAGTACCACACCGCAGCGGTATAAATTGCTTCTGTTAAAACAATAGTTAGGTCTGGTTAAAAAGGTTACAAACCAACCAATTCTGATAGTAAGGCTCAACACAATTTGTGAAACATCGTAATTACCCAAGCTCCAACTTAAAGTTTCAATGTGAGAATCATTAAACTGTTTTTTTTCTAATTGGAGAATTTATTAACATACCTCTACTTGAGGCTAAAACAGAGACATTTCAGTTTTTATAAATACAAAATAGAGTTTCTAACTCGGGGTTTCCCTCCTAGGGAAGGGCATAAAAACCGCTGGTGGGGGCATGAAACTGTAACCACAAAAGCTCGGACCAATCCCCAAAAGTGAAGCTGACTTATGATGTGCATTGACTTTTTAAACACCATTTTAAAAACAACAGGAAACTGTAAAAATTGGGGGTTCTGTATACCTGCAGACGCGTCTTTTTCATGAGTTTGAACATAAACAGAAATTGGAAACATCTGGCCATCGCATGTTTGCCCTGTTGTCCTTTGCTTCCTTATGTCCTAGTAACAAAAACAACCAAAGTATTTCATTCAATCATTCCTAGAATTACATTAACGTTAGCAATGGAGAATCAGTTAAAAACCAAGTGGTAATGTAAAGACTGACCCAGATATCAGCCAGGTAAAATCACTTTGTTAAAGTTAAATCTCATAAAATAGACAAGCTGCTGTCATTGCAAGAACTGGTCACAAACTAATGTAGTGTCATGTACACATTGTAATAGAAGCTCAATATCGAACATACTTTTGGTATTCTTTTACCAGCTTTCGGTAGTTGGTACATTGGTAAAAACTGGTGAATATCACAACCGATTATAGATGATGAGGTGGAATAGCCATGAATCATCGAAAAATTTTCATCACAATTTAAAACTTGACCCTGCAAACCAAAAACAACTCTTAGCTTGTTTTTCCTGGAAAAGGAAATTAATTAAACAAAACAAATAATCCCTTAAGGGAAAACAATCACAGCAACAGGCAAAAAACTGATGGTGTAAACATAATCCTGAAAGACTTTGTGTTTAACTGTAGATCTGTATTGAAGTAAAATTTTCATACTTTTTACAAATAAAAGAGTGTTTATTAAAAATAAAAACAAGAAGACATGTAAGTACTGTATAATATGAGCAAAACAGGACAGTGTAATTTAAATGTAAAAGTACCTACCTCAGAATTAAAGCTGACTTCACCTACTACCCTTATTACAGGTTGAAGTACGATGATACATCGCAGTTGATCATTTTGACCCTTTACTTTTTTCATCCACACAGACACTGGAATCTCCTTGCCTGCACTAGAAATTGCTTCCATCTGAAATTTTGACAAATAAATACCAATTAGCATCATAGGGGCCAATCATTCTGCATTAAATCCTTCTTCATAAATTGAGATTTGTTCCAACTCAGTTTATATTTTATTTCTGAATCGGGACACCCACAAGGTAACAGATTATTCTTTCATAATTACACAAAAATGATCTAAAAATTTTGAAGCTAACTAAAAAATATTTAGCCAAATCATCCTGATGAAAGGTATTAGTATTCTAAAAACAGACACAGACAAAAACATTTTTTTTAGTATATCTTTCAGATTTTTGGACTTAGTTTAAATTTTTCCTGTAGTCAACCCAAATATAAACTGACTGTGCGAGAAAATAAAAACACTACACCTGTTTCAAGACAACAACTAAACAGACAGTGGTAAAAAAGCTATTTTTGGAAACACACCACTTTTCCACAGGTAACCACAACATTTCCAGATGGTTGACTTATGTCATGCATCAGTGCTTCTTTCTCATCACATGATCCGATTCGAAAAAGTTGACTCATTTTCATTCCAATTAAAGACTTTGGTGAGTAACCAAATAGGTTGCATGCTCGCCTGTTAGCTGTGAGAATCTGAATTTTTTTTGGATCAAAGTAAAGACCGAATTAAATATAGTTTTGATTGGGGATATAAAAAGGACACATGATTCCGGTTTATGTTTATATGCAAGTTTGTTTGGGTCTGTTTTTACTAGTTTTTCCACTGGCAATAAATGAGGTTTCAACAGACAAATAATTAACAAATTTTCTGGTGCAAATATTAAATCATATTCCTTCCCATTTTTGTCACATATTTCAAAAGACACAAAGCATTATGCACAGTGAAGTCAAATTAACCCAAACTCCAGAAAGATCATAGAATATGAGATACAGTTTTGACCATCCCTAAAAAGCTCAAAATGTTGTGATATCCGACTTACTTCTAGTGTTTCTGCATCTAGAGTCAAAACACTTTTACTGAGTGCACCATTGGCATCAAAATCATCATTGATCAACATTTTCTTAATCGACTTTCCAAATGATTGTCTAGAATTCGGTCTAAAGAGTATTATGAAATTCACACATTTGAAAAGAATGTTTCACATGTAGACATCGTTTTTAACAAAAGTAGCTTATGTACCTAAGATCATGTGATTTGTTAGAACCATTGAACGAGGAGTCATGATCATTTATATCCAGTATTGCATCATGAGAATAACTACAACTGTTTATTTCATCACCTGAAAATGAATGTAAACTAATATTAACATACAATAGAAAATAACAGCACAAAATGAAAATCTGGCAAGTAACAGAAAAGCAGGAGATATGGAAAATGTTTTTTGTTTGCTTATTACACCAATTTAAATAACACAATTTATGTTAAGGCAATCTAATTGTGTTTTCTACCAAATCAGAAAAATCATGTTAGGACAATTAAGTCCTCATCATCTGAAACAATGTAAACCCAGAGTTTTTAACATATTTAGTTGTTTGTAACAGACAAAGACTAATTGTTGCAACTGCAATAATATGGTGGGCAAAAAAATAGAAATTTCTAGCCATAACCGACCTGTAAACTTTGTGATGCTTTTCAATAAAGACGCAGCTTTAGACTTTTTGCCACTGTTGACTCGAGGATATGATTGGTTGTGTTCGAACGAACTTTGCAAATACATTTTCACTATTTACTAGACCACAATTTGCCAGGAAAATCCAACTAGCCCTGAGCTTGAGCTATTAAACTCTGCCTATACATTAATTAAACCTAACACGTATACGTAACTATATTGTAACAAGAACAAATTTATGTCAGCACACCCATAATAAACAGTTGCACCGTTGTACCATAATTTTTGTTTCAAAAACCACATAAACCAGTTTGACCCGAGAGACAATAACTTCAAAATAAAATATTTAACAGGTTGAGCTAAAAACAACACAGCAGACAATAAATAATAAATTTAAATTAAACCTAAGTTCCAAAACGACTTTTCGCAATGCAAACACTTGAAACAAATCGCCCGCCGAAAACACAGACTTAAACGCAAACCACGGACGTACAGTTTAAAATCATTTGCAGGAAAACTTACTACAACGCAAACTACAAAAAGTGTTTTACTGCAATGATAATACAACCAGATACTTTAATGTTTAAAGCTAACCAACAAATATTCCTACATTAGGTTTTTTCTGTGTGGCGTCTGAGCATGTTCCGTCAAAGTGTTTTTTTATAGTCGCTTGTCCACTTGGAGACAATACAATCAGGTATTGCAAAGTAGTAAAACAAACATTGCCAATCAAAGTGACAGATTTTAGGCCATTTAGAATCTAGACCTCCAGGCCGTTAATAGAAAGCAACAGTTTTATGCAATCGTAGTTTTTTATTTTTTAAACAGCTTGACGAACTTCCATAGAACCTTACCAAATAATACCATCCGGTAAGTTTTCGTGGGCTATATAAAAAACTTTAACCCGAGTCAGTTTGCAATAGTGCATGTAGCTTGAAAATGCCAGATTAGTCGTGTTGTTGGGCCTAAAAAAATCCATGTGCTGCTAGGGTTGCTGATAAGCTAATGGTGCAAAACAGAACCTGTATTTTACTGCCATAAATGCTTAAAAGACAGTCATAAAGATTGACAAGGTCTAAAGACAGCACTGTCAAAACATTAACCAACCCAAATTTTTGGTGGCGTAAGGCCTAGGTTGGCATTATTTTAACTCTTTATTTACGAAGATGAAACTGAAATGTTTGGAAGCAGATAGAGGCGTTTAGAAATTGGGTTAATTAGTGTTCAAGTGTTCCTTGGCTTTTTCTGTCTAAGCACAAAATAAACATCCACGCGATGTCACCAGAGAGCATTAAACTTAAATGGCTCTGATTGTGCGTGGTGACAATTTTGCGTCAGTTGTCAAAGAAAATGGAAAAGGGAAGATCTGAAGTTAGAGTAGCCTATGTTGCAGCAGGTATTTTTACGTTTCTTGCCATAACCTTTGTATTCGCGGCGCCATTTTGGCGAAATTCCTCCAACCAGGCATCGGATCAGATCTACAATACGGTGCAAGCTTTTGAAGGGCTGTGGATGTCATGTCTTTTCGCTGGCAGAAACATTCAGTGCATGCAGATGGGAATAGGTAGCACGGCATATACCGGTTCCAGCAGCTACTACTACAACCAGCTGTATTGTAAGTACAAATTGTATGCCTTAAAACAAAACAATTGTATGCTTAATTAAAAACACGACTGCCGGAGAGAGCTTGTGTGGTCAATCCATTGTATTGCAAACGTTTCAACAATTCTTGTCATCAACATGGCATGCATTTTTGTAAATGTATCTCACAAAAGGATTGTCATAAGTAGCCATTTTAACAAATATAACACAGCCATTTTTAAACGGAATACTAAGCTGTATTTCTGCTTTTATGTTGGATTACATACTTTTATTTGTCAAGTGCAACCTAATACCAGGTTTTCGATAAATCTTTGCGAAACTTTTCAACTTTATTACGCTATGTTGAAACGAAGCAGATTTAACCAAAATCTCCCACGTACGATTGCCTATTACCATAACGCTCCTTTTCAAAACTTGAGCGGTTTCAAGGAAACGCAGAAAAGGTGAGACTTTCTTTTAACTAAGTGTCATTGCGTTTTGCAGCGTAAAGAAATAAATAGTACAAACATACGTACGCAGTTTGTTAAAGTAAAAATTCATAACATTTTGTCTGATGAGTAAAAAACCATTTGCATTTTTAATTGATGTGAAGAAAAATGATATCACACAGGTAACCAACAAATATGTAAATAGCAATCTAGTACATAACAGCAATACATCTTAGCTTTCAATAAGGATTTCTTCAAACAAGAATACTGCTTTGGTATTTACTATGTATTGTGGAAATAGCTTGAACGATTTTATGTGCAAACAAGAAGGTTGCCGCGCAACTGGTGGTGACGACCTGTTGCCCTGTAGCTGGAGATGCAAGACTTTAAAATGACGTAGTCCGTTTTCAGTGTACGTTTGTCAGGTCGGAGAAACATGCGAAAGTATTTTGTTTCTGTTTGGCGGTGTAGTGAAAAGTTTTGATAGAAAGTGAAGTATATTTCCGTTATTTTAGCTGCGCATAAAGACAATAGTATGTATGCAGAATCGGTTTAGGGGTGACAACAGCTAGTACCCGGAACGGTTCAGGCCGTATTTACTGTATTAAAAAGTAAAAATTATCCACAACAAGAGGGTTGCAGGGTCAGAAAAGAAAAAAAGTTGTCTTGGAATTTGTCTGCACAATTTTCATTTCGGTAGTTCGTGTATTTAGACAGCTGTCAGACCATGTCATTNAATGTTGTCACGCGAAGTCATTAACATTTTGAAATAATTTCCACACTGCCACAGTATGTTGGAAAGGTTACCAAACCTTGTTACACAAGGTTTATTACATGTCATTATTGTCGTAAGACAGGCCATAAAAAGGGGTTTAGTGCGGTATCGCTAAAGTTATTTTAATGTTAAGAGATTCGTATCTGTCTATATCGGCTTTGTTTACACCAAACCATTATTTTATTCATATTTAAGCCTAAAGTATAGGTAAACATGTTATTTTTTATTACCAGTCATATTTTAAATAGATGTGTTGCGGGTCAACTTTATATCTTCGCGTTAACGTGTCAAATCGCGTTAACAAAAGGCCGGCTGTTGTCATTAACAGCTAAATGGTAAAATGTTGAAACTTAAACTTCCGTTTGACGAAAATGAAACAAGTTTTCCAGTAAAGGCAGCAACGCAATAAACGTTAGGCACCATTGGTAGCGCACCGCTTTGTTTTAGCAGTAAAAACGTTTTTACATTTTTTTCTGTAGTCGGTTACATAGAGCGATGCTGTTTAGGCTGCATTTTACTATTGGATTTATTTCTCCGTGAAGTGTTTAGAATGCAAAACTTTCAACGCTTTTAAAATCAGTAGGCCTGCTATTGGAAAGAAGAAACTAAATTTTAATAAGCAGCATGTTTTGTTTTGCATTTTTATGGTGGAAAAAATTGAAACAACTGACCGCTACACAAAATTACAGGATGTTTTTTCGTCACAATTTTAAATTTAACCGCATTTTTACCGGCAAGGCGGCCCTACCAAATAGACAATAGTACTTTTGGGGGTCTTTTGTTTAATTTACATGTGTATGGGGCTGCCAAAGTGGTTTAGGTTCTCATTGACGAAGCTCGTATTTGGCGCGTGGGGAACTGGAATAAAACAAAAAAACGCACTCAGTCAAATACAACAACGACCCAAATAAAACAAATGCGTGCAAATGTACAAAAAGATTTTTCCAAAAACCTGTTCCATTATTTTTACACGAAATGAAACAGCTGGGCATTGTATGTGTAGTGGTCGATTTTAGGTATGTTAATGAACCGATCAACGCTTATTAGGAGATTCCACATTTTCGAACAATTTACGAAACATACAGAAAACTGTGGTGAAAGCATGTCAGTTCATTTTAAAGTAAGCAACCGCGGGCCACATCCGGCTTGCCAGCAGGATTTCTTGTAGCCTACGAGGGCGTACCGATTTGAAAGTAAACAAATTAAGTAGGGATTATAAACTACGTTGATTAAGCCAGCTAATTTGATACAAAACTCAAGACCCACCTAATTTGATACAAAACTGTCATCAAAGAAATAGGTTGCAATCAAATTTAATACTGCGGCGACACAGTTCAATTATTATGACACCGAACATACTTAAACTGCTGTGGTTCTCCAAATGTGCGTCGCGACGTCTTTATACTACGTTTTAATTTTCCAAGCGTGTCTGGCATTTTCCACACATATATTTCTATTGTTTTTTGTACCAATGAGTTCAACTTTGACATCGCTGGTCCGAAAGTTCAACCAACTTCTCCAACGGGTATGTCACGTCATGGTCTTATTCTTTTCCGAAAAATTGGACCCCAGAGTGTTTGAATTTGAAACCCCTCCTCTATTATGACCAGAAAATCGATTGAGGAGAAATGATTGACAGAAAATATTATGTTTGCTCATCAAATGTTGCGACCTTGTGTCAATAATATGTGGGCACCAAGCAACTATTACGTCATACCTTGCGTCTTACGTCGCAACAAAGGAACATGTTGGCGGGTTAAATTCCTTTCGCTGTTATCTGTTTTTTTAAATTTCTACAACAGGTGTATCAACACTACTGTGTCAAATATGAGCAACTAGCTATTTTTTATTGTAGCTGGCTCTTTAAACCTTCGGTCACAAAGTCTAGCCTACATATCGACGTTGAAAAAAGTCTATTAATAAACACCTTCTTTTAAGGTATTTTAAACCACAGATTTCTCGATTCTATCATTACACCAAAAAGACATATTTGGGGCAGAAATAAGCGGTACATTAAGATTTTTAATGCAGAAAGCAAAAACATACAAAACTGACACAAAATCCAAAACTTAAAATGCGGAACGTTGCTACGGTAAAAGGAACTACAATTTGCGTGTGAGACTTCCTGCCTGGCTCTGTGACCTCAAATAAAATCAAATTCTTTTTTTGCAGCGTACCTAAATGCGTTCCGGGCTCTGATGATCATCGCGTTTATCGCTTCATTAATCGGTGTCACTTGTTCGGTTCTGGGTATGAGATGTGCAAGTGTTATTGAAGAAGATGGCACAGCGAAACGGTGGGTTCTGATCATTGGAGGAATATGCCACATATTATCAGGTATTTGATTTCACCATTTGAAAAAGGTCTTTTGTGCTTAAATTTGATGAAAAATGGCCACATTAGCATCGGATACACTAAGCTTGTTAATTCGATTTTTCTGGAAATAGTAACCACCAGACAGAGTTGTAAAAAAGGGCAGTAAAACAGAGCAAAACAGATTTCATGTTTGTAATTTATTGCTCCAATTACGACCGCTGACAAACATAACTGCTTGTAAAAAGTGAAATCATTTTAATGCAAACGTTTCCACAATACCAGCTATCACCATTAGTGCAGGTATGTTTGTAATTAGACTATTTTTCAAGCCCATTTTCAAGCTAAAATTATGACCAAGTTTAAGAAAACAGATTTTAAAAGCAGGACCCGTATTTTGACCTTCTTTTTAATTTCTTTTCCAGCCGTTCTAACGGGTGTCTGCGTGTCCTGGTATGCAGCAGAGGTAGTTAACGAATATTACAACCCGCTGTACCAGACACAGAAGCTGAAATACACCCTGGGCGCCTGTTTGTACGTCGGCTGGGTGGCCATGTTGTTTTCTCTGGTGACTGGCTGTTTGATGGCGTGCTGTACATGCTTTAACAAGCCGGTCGATGATAACTACAAGTATTCGCCAAACAAGGCTCAATACTCTTANGTGTCCTGGTATGCAGCAGAGGTAGTTAACGAATATTACAACCCGCTGTACCAGACACAGAAGCTGAAATACACCCTGGGCGCCTGTTTGTACGTCGGCTGGGTGGCCATGTTGTTTTCTCTGGTGACTGGCTGTTTGATGGCGTGCTGTACATGCTTTAACAAGCCGGTCGATGATAACTACAAGTATTCGCCAAACAAGGCTCAATACTCTTACAAACCACCAGGTAAATGAAAGTAATTTGGAATTTATTTGCAGTTAATTACTTCTTAGCAAACAAAAATTTTATGCTCCATAAATTAAAAGAATTTAAAATTGGTTAGCAGTTAATTACTGCCTGGCAACAACAAAATTTAGGCTCAGTTTAGGAAATTAGGGTTTCAAACTATTGTTTTTGTGTGGTTAGCACTAAAGGCGCTTAGATTTGCTAAACAGCTTGCACAAGTCTATGGCAGCTTTCCAACAGTCAGTTTTGTAACTATTTGCCTCATACAGAACCAATAACAGCGCATGAGAGGGATATGCCTTACGAAACCAAGCAAACC
>QXVZ01020314.1:6370-18878 GCA_008931825.1 Phallusia fumigata | reverse complement strand
GACGATATTGTCTCCTCATTTAGATATGCTATGTGTTAAACCATGCTGCCGCACATAAATCATGGTCTTTAACGTTTGGTTGACGTAACAGATGAATTTTGGTGGTTTTACAAAACCCTATGGTTAGGTAGACTAGCTCTAAAACATGCAGACGGAAAAGAACTCTCACTTTGCAAAACAAGTACCTTACAAAGAAATTAGTTTAGTTTAGTGTTTGACATTGTCGACCATAAACGTCCATGAAAACAACGCGCATTTGTTTGTATTGTGTCAAGTGTGCCCTTAAAGGCATGGTCTCAGCTGACTGCAGTAGCGCTGTGAAAGCGACACGCTCCTTCTAGTACTATTCAATACCCAACCTTACAAAACACAAACCTGGTATTTGGTCTGGAAGACTGTCGGGCGGGGTCATGTCGATCAGTTGATTTTTCGATCTTTTGCCGCTCTGCTTCCATATGACGATCACCAGTGCCATAAGCAGTAGCAACGCGCAGCCGATACTACCTGCAACGTACAGTTTGGCGGGTTAGTTTGAAAGTCGTTTGCGTGGGTTTGTTAGTGTCCATAACCCACGCGGCATTCTTGGCGACATATTTTCAGGCAAAGTTTTGCGTAGCATTAAAAAAGTGAGAACAGCTTTACGCTCGTAATGCGAGATTTTATAAATATTGTCACTCTATGACGCTGTGGCTTACAGATAACTTGGTTCAAACCAACTTGCTAAACATCTAAGTGGCGATTTAGTTGTTTTTCACAGCTTTTAGGTGCTTTCCACGATAGTGCGGGCCTTTTCAGTCGTTTGCTTAACTAACGGGTTTAAAATCTCGTGTAAAAGTCATTTAAACTTTTTATAAAAACATGCGCTGGAAGATTTAACGTTCCGCGGTCGGGGCACATTAGTGGTGGCAAAGTAAGGCAGCTGAGACAGATCAATCAATGCAAAAAAACAAAGTAATGACATGTATTGGACGTAGACAGTCAGATTTTCATGGAATGAAGGCAGGAATGATGGTCATTGATTTAGGATAGGTCAGTACGAATTCATATGGAATGCGGCCAACATAAAACAGACAAAAATCAAATTGTAACGGTGGCGAGGCAAAGTATGCATTCTTCCCCTGACTTTTACGTTACCATACAAGTAAAGCACAAAACAAGTAAAATTAGAAAATTTGCTTTTTTGTGGCCGTGGATGTCCTGTTCAAACGCAACATTGCTGTAGAAAGTTATGGCACAATATCGACGTCGGGACGGAAGTGCATGTGACCGCGCACATAAATAATCGCAAGTGACAGTGTGTTAACACGATTTCCTGACGCTACTCGTCCCGAACTGGCCCCACGTACAACTGGTAACAGCTGTTAAAAAGCCAAATACGGGTTTAAGTCAGGCCACTTTGCAGTTAACGAATTCTTTAGCGCCAAGACAACACGCAAAATAATTAAATAAAGCTATTTTAAGGCTTTGAAAAGCCGAAAAACAATGTAGGGTTTCACTAGCTGGAAAATAACAACGTTCAAATCGAACTCACGGACTCAGCTTTCACAAGCTGGCCAGGACTGGAACAGAAAAATGGTTGGTCACATACTAAGTTGTTCGGTTTTCGACTAGTGTTGTTAACAGATAGGTAAAAGAAAACATAAGCAACGTTACAACCAACTGCAAGAGCTTTGGTCAGGTTTTTTATGTGCAAACCTTGATGGATGAAACACCATTTTTTATTGCGTTCCAACATTGTTGTACACTTACTTGTTAAAAGTATGGTCAGTTCCAGTACACTCAGCGAAGATTCATCTGAAAAAGAACCCAACCGGTAATGGGAAACACTGATTTCAAAACTGAAAAAATATATCTGAAGGTGAACGGCACTTAGGGAGTACAGTTCTGCAGTTTCTTATTTCTAGTAAGTTTTTTCTGAAACAATGTGACATACAGATATTTAAATAGGCCTACAAATTGCCAACTTAAATCTGCATTGTTTTTATTTGATTCGTAAAAGCCGACTAAGGCACGGAGTGCTGCGTTTGTTCTGCAACCTGATATTAGAACGGTGGGGATGTTTCTTTAGTTGTAGTTGATAATTTCAAACAGCACTAATGTTTCGCGAAATGTTAACGGGTAGCGGAAGTACAGATTGGCGTGACCGTTTAATGTCACGTGGAAGCGAGCGAACAACAGCCGCAGTTACCCGAATAGAAAGAAGTGGTTCGCTTTACAAAACGGTGGTCGTGGTACCAATGCCATAAACGCCAGGGAATGGACGAAGCACATAATACTTGCCCAGATGAAAAACGAGTTTGGGATTGTGAAAGTTTTTTTTTTGCGGCAACAGTGTTTCTAATACAGAGATGCAAACACTTTACCACTTAACACAAAAGACTAATGTGCTTGTTGCAATGTTAGGATTCGATATTGTACATAGACCATCCATGTCCAGTATTAATGTCCGCCAGGAAAAGACACACGGTTTGGATAATTGCAGACCCACTATTGAGCTTGCAAACGAGCGAAATGGCGTTGGAAATACAAATGCCGATCATGTTTGCGGTAACCCACCGACAAACTGGCGCATGGCCTAGTTCACACCATAAGGCTAGCACAGATATAGGGGATTTTAGATTAGCAGGCATCCCCACATAAGAATGGACTCCTAGGGTGATCTGGCCGATTTAACAGTGAGTGTTAACCAAATAAATGTCAACTCCTGAAATGAGTTTATGACAAGAGATTTTTACAAAATATGGTAAATGCTAATCTCTTTACTTTCTCAATTTGTAAAGAATCAATATTACACGTTAACATAAAAAAAATAATCAAATCTACAATACATCCAGCTACAAAATAAACAGACAGACTAGCATTTTTACCATCTGGAGATGGGTCGTCAGGCGGGCTGAACGTTGGCATTGAGTCCCTCTCAGGGTTGAAGCAATAATCCTCAAAACAGCATTTAGTTTGTATTCTTGGGTTTTGAACAGGTTCACAAAGGAAGGGTCGACCAAAAGGTTGGCGTGATGTACCTTCCAGACAACCCCACTGAATCACAGTCTGGAAAATTAACAGATATATATTTGATAAACAGATACGAACTGTTACAGCCAGACAACTGTATCATGTTTAAAAAATATTGGAATCAGCTTAAAATGGCTTCTGTTTTTACTTTTTTCTATATTTTGCACAGAGTGCAAATTTTAAAGGGGATATATTCCTGTTTCCTATTTACTTTGTCCAAACATATATATCCAAAAACCCCTTTGTGCATGTTTTACTTTTGATAGATCAACACAGATCCAGACATAACCATTAGGAATGAGCCAAACTTGGGGCTTGGCGGAGTATGCTTCTTTTTTCAACAAAATGTTTAGATTTCAACTTTTGGATGGACATTTGTGTGGCAAACTTACTAATTTAGCAAGAAAGTGTTCAATAATCTTTGCATTAGGCTTAGGACTTTGTGTGAACTACTTGCTCATTATTGTTTGATGTTTAAACATAAATAATTGGAAATGAGCGCTAAATTTTGTACTCCACTCAGGCCATTTCTAATAACTACAATGCCAGTAAATTGTAAACTGCACTTAAATACAAAGTAACATGGTACTCTTACCTGATCAACAGTTTGCATTTTCTCAATATTTATAAAACAAGCAGAATCAGACACAGTGCAAAAGCTTCCATTGCAAGAAGGGTTGGGGAGGTTTCCACCACAATGACAAGTTATACCTGCACACCAAAACAATTATCTATAAAACAGGTCCTTACTTGCTTAAATCTTTGTTCGAGCACAAATACACTAATCAATTCAAGTCACTACTACACAAACAGTCAGCAACATGAAGGAAGAAACAAATGTATTTGGTTACATTGGTGATTATTTAAAATGGTCAAGGAAAACTTATGCAAGGCAATATTTAATTACTTTTGTTTGACACAGCGTCTTAAAAGTAAGAATGATATATAACAGTTGTTTAACACATGGGACTTACCCGAAGTTTGTTGAAAATAATAAAATATTAAAATTCCACTAAATAGAAACTTGTTGTAGTAGGGCATCTTGCATGTCCACCAGTTCAGAATAAAACAGTTAAATGTTGCCGTTCTTGAAACTGTTGTTTTATAAATTATTTTTGCCTTAGTTTGCTTACTTTTTCCCACTTGCACAGACTAAAAAATGTTTTATGCAGGCTATGAGATAATAAAGTTAAGTTGAAGGAAAATTTCAGTGCAAAGACATATCCCGGATAAATATATAGTGTGCTGCAAAAAATATATTACCTAATATGTATCGGTAGTAACTATGAACGAAACTTGGAACTTGGTTTCATGTTTCATGTCTAAAATTATCTAGACATACTCTTTTTAGACAGCTCTAAACAAGCTCACGTATATAACTTTCTTCGTAATAAGACTGGTACTAAAAACGACAGTTTAAATGGTGGTCATATTTTTAAAGTTCCACTCCGCAGTAATTTTTTGCGGCTTCGCCTAAAAAAATGTCTGTTTATTTTTAGTTTGGACTTATATAATTACTACTACTTCCCAAAAACTTTAGACACTTTTACTACCCTGAGTATATTTCATTTTAGGCCACAAAACAAAAGTAATTTTCACTTAATTGGAAATATAACTCTCAAATTAGAGTCTTTCTTCGCCATCACATTCCCGACACACTTTCAGACAGCGTAAACAATTCCTGTCTGCTTTTATTGCCTTTCTTCACTCTCGTCCATGTTTTATTATGATTTCTATACCCAAAATATATTTTTAACGAACAGTAGCAGCAAAGGCTACTGAATATTTGGAACTAACTTTTTGGTAAAAAATGTTTTACACGTAGATTATCGGGTCATTACAATAATTACTCTATTACAAAGGGCTTGATAGAGATGTATGGGTTGTGATCCAAATTAAGCTGTGCTGTATCAACGAGTTTTAGAACTATAAAATTCGTTGCATTGAACTGCCGTACGTGTTTTTGAAGTGTAATGTGCACATTGACGATTTTTTTCGTTAATTAACTGATTTTTAACATTGCTTGGGTATCTTTGGGGTTTTTTGGACTGGTTGTATTGTGTGCCACAAACGTCCCGGTGTGTCTCGTTAAGGGCAAGGGCTTTTTTCTCTTGACAGTACGGGGACAGCGGCCGTTACTTTCGTAATTTGACAATGTTTTGCGGAACCATCACTATTCCCGTCACGAGGGTCAAGGATGGCAGAACGATACGCAGCAAACATCAACAAAGGTGGTACACACAACTTAAAACGTACCGTACCGTACCGCACTGTCATGAGGGGACGTTTTGTGTAGGGTTCCAAATAATAGCTTTCTGCTAAACCAAGGGTGGTCAACCTTTTGAACCATTTTGCCAAATGCAGCACACAAGCTTTACGATTTGTTACTTCAGTGTTCAATTTAGGCCCCCAACAAAGTTTTATTTGAGCGATCGGCACTCTTCCCATCGTAAACAACATTATTCAAACTACAGCAACGGCATTGAGTGGTATTTGTTCCATTCAGGGTTGCTCTTGAACAAGTTTTCTTTCCAAAGGAAAGGCGTTGCTGTAACGACTGTCTTCTACAGCGCGATATGGACAACGAGTTGAGGTTATCACTGCGCCACTTGTCAATCACTCCGTACGGGTCGTTTGGGATTTCGGTAGAACAGTCGTATTTGGGCTGCACCAATAAGAAGCACCATACCCTAACACGCAAATGACTTTCCACTGTACCAACCTAATAGGCCTGTGGGTTAACTGATGGGTAAACTTGGCTAAAATGTTGTCAGTGCAAAGCTTCTGATTTCAATCTGTCACGTGTACAACTTTAGGTATATTCGGACCAACTTTTCTTGTGTGTAAACAACCCAAATTAGACACAAAAAGAGTAAAAACAATTTCCACAAGGGGACACATAGTTCCAACTTGGAACTGCATTTTGACCCTGGTATAATAGAAATCACAAAACTATTTTTGCACAATATAAACTTTTATTTCATTCAACAAAAATGTACAGAAATTGCTGGTATATATTGTTTAAATTTTGAAGTTCATGACAACACTGAATGATAAAACCGAAAACGAAGACAAAAACTACCTAAAGACCAAGTTTAACTGAACATTTCACTTACAGATTAATCTCCTTGTTCAGAGCAATGTACCATATGATTTTTTACAGCAAACAATTAATTTGAGTCATGCATAGAATTAAAAAAACAAAACAATATAAATTTGAAAAATAAACAAAGATGACAAAATCACAATTTGGCAGACCCAGCAATCAGTATATCTCTCATATCACAAAAAGCTTTGAATAACTCCGTGCTGAATGATTCAGGGTCATAGTCTGAAAATGTATCAAAAGTAGAGATGGCCACTAAGATTTTGCTCTCTTTGGGATTATAGCATATGCCATAACCATCCAACACTGCAGGCCCAAACGCCATGCAAAGATCTGCTTTTGAAGGTACCTGGCTTGTTGATAGATTGAAGTGCATGGCACGTTTGTACGAATCATCTTTAATTATGTCCGGGGCAGGTAGGCCTGCCTCAGACGCAGCAATTCGAAATCCCAGCAAGTGACGGTCGATGCCCTGGCCTGTTACAGCTTCTCCAACATATTGGCGATGTGCAGTCACGGCATCCTTAAGCAATTTGCTTTTTTCTGTAATTTGCAAATTCGGCGAATCGACGTTTTCCACAAAATTCTGAGACTCTATGGAGCAGGATCGAATTGTGTCAGTGCGACCTAACCTAAACTGTCGCAAAGAAGCACTTTCATAAGTGGCTGGCTGCTTTTTGTGCAGTCTCCAGTATGTTAACTGAAGTGCGATTTGAATAAACGAATCAGGACTCATCTTTTGTGACTTGATAAAATCTTTACCAAACTCTTTAAAATCTACCACCTCCAGTTTAACAGTTTTATAATAGTCATCAATGGTTTCAGATGCTTCTTGTATTTGAGTTGAAAGATCAGGACTAACATTAAAAGGCAAGGCCTTTGGTGGAAGCAAATCCTTGAGTGATCCTGATCCATCTTGAATACTTTCACAGTATTGGTACACATGATCCAGTAAAGCAGCGATAGGTGGGCCTTCAGCCGGTGCATGCTCATAGACTAAACCAACACCTCCATTCTCATCAACCACCATTTGAATGGTTTTGTCAAACCACCTATTTCCAGTGTTCAACTGGCTTCCACCACCATGCAGGCAATTTAAAGCAAAGTCACTTCTCCAATTTTTGTTGGATGAAGAGTCAGATCTATCCAAACACAGTGTAAAGATTGATTTCTGGATTGATTCCACTGATTCCTGATTGCTTGCATTATCAACTAAGGAGGTATATGCTTTTGCCCAGCGATCTCTGTCCAACGATGAAAGAATGCCGACAGGTGGAGCTTCTTTTTGAACTGAATCAACTATCCTCTGCAGTTGGGTCTCCAATTCTTTGACAGTAAGTTGAGTACCATCTTCATGGTAAACAACCAGTTCAAAAAAGTTATTTCTGTACACAACTGAGATATGGCGAGGTGGCTGAAATGTTCGGGAAAAAGATTTTATATCATCTTTTTCAGTTCCAGGAATTCGGCAGGATGACAAAACGCGGTAGTACTGATCCATGCAAAGTGGTTTTCCACCAAGTTTTTCCACAGGAAGAGCTTCATTATCAATATCAACTTTATAGTCAAGAATGGCAGAAATTACCTTGGCTGCTTGCTGAACCTGGCCCAACGTACCTTGGAAATTATATCTTGGAAATGATACAGAGGGACTACAATAGATTACTACAGAAGCACGTGAATAAAGATACGCTTGTTCAAGCCACCAATCAGAGAGCCAGTTTTCCTTCTCTTGGCTTCTATCCACCAAAACCTTCTGAAGTTGCTCACCCAATCCATTGGATTTCCCAAATTCCTCTACCAAAAGTTTTGTCTTCTGAAAGTCTACATCATTCACCAATGGCTTTATAGTTTTCAAGTATTTTTTCAAAGTTTGCTGCAGATGGGGAACTGGCAAATGAGGCAGGCTTTCTTGGTGGCTGTAAAAGCGACCTGGGATATAGCTGGACTTAGATAGTAGTTGTGACTGAAGTCCAATGACACAATTGCGAATCAATTGCAGTTTCAGTCTTGCAGACAGCATAATTAAACTTTCACAGCTGAGAATAAGGGGAGCACTACTTACTAAGAAACTAAAAACATAAAAAATGTAAAGACGTGTTGTTTAACAACAAAAACATATCATTTAATAACTGTTTAGTAAAAAAAAGGCTAAAATCGACGTGTCAATCCTTAGCTTTTCACTCCACAAAATGCATTGACCTTTTGCCGCTGGCGTTGCCGTCTCTGATCAGTTAGTTTACGTATACGTATTCACTCCATAAGGTTTGTGGCAGTAATGTTACACATTAACCATGCCGAGTTAGTGCGACCACAAGACGGAAGAGACAAAACTATGACGCTGCATTACGCCTCCACCAAACATGCGTGCTTTGTCACAGAAACCCTACTTCAGCTGCTTAGTGCTGCGGTGCAAAGTCCGATTAAACTCGTGCAATGAAGCGAATCTGGTTGAACGAGATGGTTTCCTTTTTGTATTGTAAACATGATGGTGATTTACAATTGGGCAGTGATAAATCACTAGAGACACCCTTTAAAAACAGGTTTTAACCGGAATGACCAATTTTCATACCCCACCCCGAAAAAACATTTCGTCATAGATTCCTAATTTTACTTTTCGCTAGAAAAATAAGCACTTTCCCATTATTTTCCACACTTTAACTTTCGTTGGACACAATGAGAAAAAAAACGTAAAACTCAAGTGAAAGTTAAATCTCTGTTCCATTTTAGGTTTAAAATAATCTCTTTATTGTCCTTTGCTGCGCGTTATAATAAATGCTCGCCTTTGTGAAGCGCGTCACTTAATTTCTTCACAGTAAGCTGTGTGTCGATAGTCGATAGTGGATTTGGGTAAAATGACATCATAAAACACCAAAAGCGAGGTTGTGCCAATCAGAAAATGGTTGTTTTTAGATCTTACTTTTCCAACGAGTTTTTAATGGNTGTTCCATTTTAGGTTTAAAATAATCTCTTTATTGTCCTTTGCTGCGCGTTATAATAAATGCTCGCCTTTGTGAAGCGCGTCACTTAATTTCTTCACAGTAAGCTGTGTGTCGATAGTCGATAGTGGATTTGGGTAAAATGACATCATAAAACACCAAAAGCGAGGTTGTGCCAATCAGAAAATGGTTGTTTTTGGATCTTACTTTTCCAACGAGTTTTTAATGGATCTGCATAAACTTCCAAAAGATGGTAGTACTTTTATTGGCGCAAAGAGTGCAAACAACGGGCAGGGCATTACACTTGACATATAAAAGCAGCTATATCAACCTCCTAAAAAATTTTAAGAAACACTGATGGAAAGCTAAAAATGCGCCAGAAATCTTAACGACGATTTGACGCACGCACTGAAGGACGAATTCACTTGGTACCAGGCTTTCTGTTAAAATCTTTGAAGTCCAACGATCGAGTCCTAGAATGTTTCGCAAATTGCGCTTTGGTGATTTCGGCGGCAAAAGCAAACGGGTCCTCTGCTGCAGGCTGGGCCGCGTTTCCGCTGGCAGTCCTTGGAATAGGGAAAGCTGTGGCGACCGACGACGGATAGAGAATCTCTCGCAGCCATTTAGTGATGTCGACATTGGCGAATACAAATCGTTTAACGAATTCGTCGGCGAGGAGTTCACGGTATTTCGGTCTGTTCCTGTAGTCTTTGGTACAGCTGAAAAAACACCACAGGTTAAAACAGCGTGAAAGGACCAGATTCACTTGTATCAGCGACCCGTCCTTTCAGATACCCAAGAAAAATACAGGGTATTGTTTTACGTGTGGTTTATATGTGGATTAACGTTTGTCTGATAAGTAATTGACTAGTGCTTCCAATAGCGTAGCCAGCCCAACATTTTGAGGGGGGCAAGTAACCTAACTTATTGTATAACTTGGAGATTTTTTCCAGGAGTAGCCTACTTTCATGTACAAAAATTTGGGTGGGCATGGCCCCTTTATGTAGAACGACTTAAACTTTCCAACTAACGCAACTTTAATACAATTGCAAACCTACCACGCGGTAACGAATTTCTGGAAGTGAATGGAGAAGTTCTTGTCGGGCGGAAGCGAAGGTGGGTCTTGTTCTAATATCTTGGTCAGCATTTCGAAGTCGGTTTTGCAGTCGTTGTAGGGAAATCTACCAGTGGCAAGCTCAACGAGGGAAATACCCAAGCTCCACACGTCAGCACGAATGTCGTAATTCGGGTGGTTGGGATCAGGACTGATTCTTTCAGGCTGTTTGATTGAAACAAAAGTTTTTTTTTTCAATTCATTTCAAGCTTTGGTAGCAAAAGTATTTGTAACAGGGTCTTTGGTTTTGAAAATACGTTTGCAATTTGTCGTAGGTAGACATCAAAGAGTTGATATCTGTTGTGATTGGCACTGTGGTATTTGTGACGCCTTGTTATAATAGGCCGGGACTTCAAAGTTATGATATGTGAAGAACCGACAAAGCAGGCGTCTTCAAAAACAAAGTTGGCTTAGAAATCGAGCCGTTGTAATCCAGTACATGGCGGAATACTGGGCCAAGTGTTCACGTAATTGCATTATGCTAGGTTGTGGGATATGCAGGGCTTATAAAAGCGGTGTCCAGCAAGGTACATTGTTCCGGTGCCATAACCAAAGAACCGTTTGAAAGCAGTTTAATGCACAATAATCCAACAATCAGCCTCAATTTTTCGTTGTATTTTCTAAGAATAGGTATTCGGGGCCCAAATGGGTTTGTACCGCCTTGAAAGATTTTTTTCGTGGCCCTGGGGTAAATTTCCTTTCACCGTAGGCCTCCTTTGCTATTCCAGCACGTAACCTAAGTGAAGGCCTGCCACATAAAATGAGCCGCGAAGTTACGTTTTAATTAAACGGTTGGGCTAATTCCAGCGCAGAAGGCATAATGCCATACAAATGAGAATCGATTTTTCTTACCGCCATGTACGCCGTGCAACCGGCGGCTCTTGTTTTCGCTTGCGAGTCAACAAGTCGCCCACTAATTCCAAAATCGCACAGCTTGATGACGCCATTGTTCCCCACGAGGATATTGGACGGTTTGACATCACGGTGAATGACGTTGTGCTGCTCTTTCAAGTAATTAAGTGCTTGGACAACCTGCAAAAAAACATAGTTTTTCAGTCAAAAATCCTAGAAATTCAAACAGAAGTACATCATTGATAGTTGTGCCTTGTTTTATCGGCTTATTGTAGACCGCAGAGTCACTTGTAGTAATTGCTGCATTTGTGGTAATTTCCACACATTCAGAATGGTAAGTCATAGTTTTACATGATGTAAATCCACTTACAGCAACAGTTAGTTTGCCCAAAATTGCTTCAGGCATTGGTCCCTGAACTCTCTTTTTCAGTTTCTCAAAACAAGTTTCCATTAACTCCATACAAATCCAGACAGAACTCTAAAAACAAAACAAAATGTGAAACTTATATGTCATGTTTCTCAGTTGTACAATTATTATAAGTTGGTTATCCCAATGTTTGTCAATAATACTAGAAGGAAGTTCTGTAACTGACTTAAAACCTGCCTTAAAATGTTGTTTGATAGCCACATTATTGGTCTGTATGGACTAGTCTACAGAAACATTTAATGTACATGGTCCATCAACAAATATATTTTAATAATTAGATTAAGTCTGTTTGTTTATTTTTTATCATACTTAAGTTATGTATATTCTCTTAACTTGAATTTGTGTAATTGAAAAGAACAAACTAATAATGCCAAAACATGAACTGTCATTTTTATGACATAAAGAAATCACAGCAGAATTCTGCAAAGTCTTTGCAAAACAAGTAAAAGAACACCAAAATAATCAAACATACATTAATCTCCTTGTATTATTACCTCTGTTACAAAAGTCCCGAAACATGTCACGATTGTGGGACAGTCGTGGCTTTTTTGCACAATATCCAGATCCATGAGAATTCGCTTTTGTTCATCATTGTTTCCAGATCTATTCATTTGCTGTGTACAATGCAAGATTAGCTGGTTGGTGCCCAGGAGCATTTTAATTATTGATTGGGATAATTGAAAATTGCATTAAGCTTTACACCGACCGCAAACACAGCCATAAAACCAGTTAAAAGTATTGTAATGAAACTTAATTTTTCATTACCGGCCCGTATAATTGTTATTTGGTAATATCATACATTTCTTTGGCATGGCATTATCAGTGTGTAACAATAACTGATGTACAAAGTCCAAACCACTTTTTACCTTTACAGCCATGACATAGGAAATTGGTTTATATTTCATTTTGTAGACTTGGCCGCAAGTGCCACTTCCAATTTGCCCCAGATTTTCAAATTCATTGACATGTGCCTGGAAAACTTTTCCACTTATCCTTAGTTTTCCAGTTTGCTGGTAAACTTCTTGTAGCCGTTGGTTTACTTTTTCACTGCAAACATG
>QXVZ01020306.1:7789-23700 GCA_008931825.1 Phallusia fumigata | reverse complement strand
TCGAAACAACAAAATACATGTTCTCCCGTCGCAACTCTTCCAAGTAAGAACTATGTGGCACCTTGGCTCTAACTTGTCCCACACAATTGACAGCTGTGTTACCTCAGTTCATTGCCTTTACTTTTGTAGTTAAATGTGGACCTGCGTTCTGTGGACTTAAGCAACAACCTCATAAGAGAAATTCCGCCTGGAATTTTTGACCAATCGAGAAAGCTACAAACTGTGCAATTGTGGTCAAACAGAATTTCCACGCTTCCACAAGACGTATTTAGGTAAAAACTATGTTGAAAGAGACGCTACTGTGTAAGGTGTGATCTGAGAAACTGAGGCTACTAATACCACACAAACGTGCAAAACCAAGACAATTATGTTCATGTTACACGTGTAGACTATAGAGCTATGTTTTTCAACCTGGGTGCCGTTTGCAGCCCCCAGGGTGGTGCGAACGATTTAGTAAAATTGTTTTCATTAAGTTATGTACCACGCAGAATGACGATTAACAATGTTTGCAAAAATAGACTGACTTGATTGTTTTCCCTTATAAATACGCAAAATGACAGTTTAGTTTATCTTGTTCCTTTTGTAATTGCCATATAAGACGAAATGGGTCCCACCATTCACAAGTCTTAGCAAAATGGTGCCGCAAAAAAAAATGGGAACCACTGTTGCAGACTATGCGTAAAAGTAGAAAAACATGCAATTTGATAACTGTAAGGACCTGTATCGATTTTAATTGACGCTTAGAAACATTTAACACTATTCGGTCACATGTTTACTGCCTGTAATCGTCAGTAATGCTTGCGGTTACTTCAGGAACAATGTGATGTTGGAGAAACTGAGTTTTAGTTGGAACAAACTCTTGTTTTTGCCGGAGACTATCTTTAAAAACAACCCGGCCCTTGAGGAGGTCAATCTTATGAAAAATGACATCCAGTGTCTGTCTCGTACACTGTTTCGATGGAATCCGAACTTACGAAAGGTGCAAAGTCGGAAAATACAATTACGAACTCAATACTTTCGAGATGTGCTTAAAAATGATTTTTCTCCACAGATTAATCTGGGATATAACGACGTAAATCTTCTTCCAAACAACTTTTTCGACGAAAACCCACAACTCGAGTCGGTTAAACTCTGGGCTAATGACTTGAAATGCATACCCAAGGAAATTTTTGCCAATAACAGTAAATTAAGGCAAGTAGTCGCCCACAGGAAACGCATCGTTTACAATAGTTTTCGTAAGGTATTTGTTTAGCTTTGTTAACCTGCTACTGAGGAACAGAGGAATTCCGTGGGGGCTCCGACAAAGGTTTTCAACCAGAGCAGCCTTTCCAACCATCCGCACACTTCGCAAACGGTTGAAAATCTTCGGCAGAGAAACTTGTTTCCTCCCCAACTGCGATTGGGACGCACAGTCGCAAACCATGGACTGCAGTTTTAGGTAAGGTCTCGATCGATTGCTCGAACCTATCAGCTCTTCTGAGGCTAAAGTATCTTTTGCCAGAAATATTACGACAGTTGTTCCACTGTTGGGAACATGTGAAAGGGTCAGACACCTCAAATTGAATGGAAACAGGTTGAGTGATTCTCTGGAAATCGGACCACTGGTCGGACACATGGAGGAACTCAGGCAAGAGATTAAAAGTTACAGTAGCATTATTTCAACAAGCTCAGTTATTGCAAAATTCAATCATCATCATTCCACGAACTTGCCAATTTCGGTTTTAGGACCCTGGAAATACAAGACAATGAGTTCAATGGGGAAATCCCCGAGGAAATGCTAACGGCCGGAGAACATCTATCCACAGTTGACATCAGCAGGAATTCCTTTACAGGGATTCCAAACAAGCTGTTTAAAAGAAACCCTCTTCTACAGGCATGACAGTTTTAAAGCTATTTTCCTTATCCCGATACATGTACATAATATTATCCTTTCACAGAAAGTCAACATAATGCAAAACAGAATTAAATCCCTGCCAAACAAGTTATTTGAGGAAAACCTTCACATGGAACAATTTTTTGCCTCAGGAAACATGATTGATAATCTGCCAGATGATGCATTCAGGATGAATAGTCTCCTCGAAGTTGTTCAACTTTCACAAAACAGAATCGCTGTGGTAAGCATTGATGTGTGTCATCACATGCATTTTGTGAGAACTGGTTTTTGCATGATAATCATCAAACTTTGCAACTGGCAGTTTATCTCTTCAAAAACATAGCACAATTGTAATGAGACAGTACCATGACAATTACAGGTCAAAACTGGGACTTTTACAAACAATCAAAAACTAAAAGTGGTCAATCTTTCATTTAACAACCTGCAAGGTAATATTCAAATAGTTGACTTGGCAAACTCAACGGAGTTGGAATCTCTTCTACTGACAGGTAGGATTCTCTCAGTCAGTTGTAGCTAATCAATACACTTGCAAACAACTTAACTTTACAGGAAATCACATCAGGAAAATACTGACAACTGGGATGGGAAGAGAATCAAGTCGCTCACATGAAATATCACTCGCTGACAACGTTTTGGATGAAGTTCCCACCAATTTGCTTGCAAATAAACCAGACACAAAAATATTAAGACTCAACAGAAATAGCATTAAAGTAGTGACTGAAGATGCATTTTCAAAGGGTGCCAATTTGCGGTTGATCGATCTTTCAAACAACAGAATCTCAGAGCTGCACAAAGAAACTTTTTCGAACAACACCTTACTAGAGGAGCTCATATTGGATGGAAATGTGCTCACAGATTTTCCAACCAATCTGCTAGCCAGTAACACTCAACTACGGATATTTAGTGCAAGTGGAAATCGGATTCGCAGCATTTCATTGGAATTTTTTGCAAACAACACCATGCTACAAGAAGTGCGCTTGGCAGACAACCTCATTACCGATGCTGGGATACCAGACAGTCTGTTCCAGTTTAACCCATCATTAAAGTATGTGTCATTTAGTGGAAACCAGATACAACACATACCAGGCCTTCTGTTTCTCGGTTCTCAACAAGTGACACATGTCTACTTTGAAAAGAATGACTTGCAAGAAATAGACCCCAACACATTCAGTGCCCCTGTTTTAAGGGACCCACAGCCAGAGACCAGCAAACCAGTGCATCTCACTGAAAACAGTATGTCAGGCAACACACTACTTTTAGAGGTAAGGTTGTAGGCCTAGACAGAATAATGACCTCCAACTATTGCTTAGTTAAACTAAAACTGCCAACATTTGCAAAATGTTACTCCAATACTGGTAACCTTATTGAAGAAATTTTCTCAGTGGGCTAAGCTCAATAAGACATCATGTGTCTGGATGATGCATACAATGATAAGGTTTACAACTAACGTCTTATTCATATACTTTTTGTTAGGTGTACCAGTCAATTAAGAACTTGGGGCTGGATCCAACAACTGCAAACCAAACAATTGATGCTCTTGTTGGAAAGCTAAAGGCAGTTAACCTCCGGGGAAACCCAAAATTGGAACCAATTGGATTGGCTGATCTTTTTTTCGGTCGTGATAATGTGGAAAAACTCATTAGGATGCTGAGAGATAAAAAAGGCTTAGAATAAGACTTTGCATGTAACTCTCAGGTCCCACTGAAGTTTTAGTCTGTACTGTGGGCACCAAAGGTGTTTTTATAGTGTGCCATTTTTGCTTTGCACATTTTAAATTGTTGCTCTTCGACATTGTGATTTTTATTTACACACATGAAATGATCTTTGAAATGTATAAGCCATATGAGACAGCTAATCACATACCAACTTGGTAAACGATTAAAATACTGTCCACTCAATTTCATGCTGAAGGACAAAACTGTATGTATGTATGTTTTAAATTGTTTCATATATATAATCCTGCAGTCCACCTAGACATTTGTGATATTAAAAACCCTGATTTCATACAGATGTGCTGTGGCTTAAACACATAGTAGTGTTGCATTATAAATATATTAATAAAACACTTATTTATCTAGCAAAAAAAACCCTTCAAACATACAAATATGTGCAAAAACATGGTTGGTTTAAAGTGTATAATTAAGTGTCCTGATAATTTTGCAAACTGATATTTATGGCCTGTGGCCGATTTAGGCCTAAAATTTGCTGAGAAAAAAATAATGCTTGCTCAAACAAACAAATCAAATCTTCAAGGTAAGTTGACAAAAAGAATTATACTCTTTAGTGCTGTCCTCATTTCACACATGATGTTAATGACAGTCATCAGGTGAAACTCGACTGCAAATGAACTTTAGTTTATTTTTTTCAAAAACAAATTACCTTTGAAGATTTCATGCTTTTTGGTGAGTGGCAAGCAAATGATGGCTTTGGTCCCACGAATATACTTTCCCATTGCAAGGATGACAACTTAAAACGTTGTTTTAATTTTTCCTGCACAGAAGTGACACTTGTATCAACAGCTTAGAAAGGATAGCAACACACAGCACTAAGTAAACATTCGAAAACAGACAAGAAACGGGAAATTATTTTTTCCTAAAAGAGAGTGGTTTTAAGCTGCCACCCAAAAACAAAGGTATTTACCTTGACCACATATGCTTCAGTGACATATCCAGTTGGCTTCACACAGTTTGTTTTGAGAAACAGTTTGTTTCCTTGCCTGGTGAACATACTTTTTCTTCTCCTAAACAACACCACAAACAAATGCTGAGACTACCAAAACATTTAAATGTGTGATTCCACAAATTTCCCCCCACAATGAAGCTCAGCTTAGTTTTATAGTAATAGTCAAGTGGATAAGAGTTCAAATATATACCTACAAACCTGATTTTTGACATTGGAACAATTTCTTCTTTGCCCCCTGCAGCTGGTTTAACTTTGTACTCTATGTCAGCTGCATCAAATGGCTTTGATTTTTGGTAACTGTGAAGAAAAACAATTTGAAACAACCTGTACGGTTTAGCTTAGCTGTTTGAATATGCCAGATGTAGTTTTGTATGCTTAGTGTCTGCCCTATTTAAAACCATGTATACCAGTTTTCATTTCATATAACACTAAACCTAAGTTTCCGTAATACTACTTACGATGAAAGTGGCAGGTCATCCTCATCTTCATCACTGCTGTCTTTTATCACTAGGACTTCTTCACCATTCATATGGCCATTTTGACTTGATTTGCAGGAAATCACTTTTGTAACGTGGCAAGTGGTTCTTAAAAATAAATAAACACAATTAATAAGGTAGAGTTTACAAAGTGCCACCCACACAGATTTTTACTTTCGTGGTTTTTCTCCCAAGAATGCATCCACTTCTTCCCCAACAAAATATCTTTCCTTTACAAATCCATAAATGTCATCATTCAGCTCATCAATCCGGCTTCGACAAGACAGTCCAACCAAGTAAAGTATTGGTTTCTACAATTCCACACAACAATAAGGTTTTAGCTGTCAGACACAAAGGCATCTTGCAAGCAAGTCCATAGCAGAATTTTTCAAATTATTTAAATTTTAGGTCAGTTTGTATTTGAGAAAACAAACTATGAGCATTTTTTACCAAGCAGTCTCAACATGAAAGATTTGGTATAGATAAGCTGTGTATGTGCATGGGAAATAAGTTTATTTTGCAAGACATATATTATTTCTAAGGTTTAAACAACTTAAAAAACAGTTGGTCTGGGTATCTATATCCAACATTGAATGTTTTTGTTAAAATTTCAAGTGGACAAACAACAATCTATGCATTGACAAAAAAAGCAGTAACCCTTTTACCTGCAAGCTAATGGGAAAATTTAACAATCTTTTGCGAGCTGCCTTTTCACAATCCAAAGCTTCTTGAAATGTTAGATTTGATCTGTCAGTGATTGAACAACTCCAAACCAGACTGTTGCATAAGATTGTCCGCTCATAAAATTCCCTGTTAACAGTCACTACATTATTACAACAGAAAGTAGTCAGTAGCTAGGCTGGCCGCCTTGTGATGCAATGAAATAACTTCTAATCCTGTCTTCTTTTTCTAGCAAGAAATCTAGTCAAACCTGATGGTTTAAAAAACTTTTGATGCATAATTAAAATGTACATACTCATAATCACGAAAAATTTCATTGGTTAAGATGCAATGAAAAACTTCCTCATCTGGACAAAGATCATCAGGGACTTGATTGGGAACAAACAACTTCTTATGCAACAGTGGCATTTTTCACAAAACCTATTAATGGATAAATTAGGGGCAAGTGTGATTGGGTACTTAAGTTTGCTAGTTGGCCATTTGCTACCAATTTTATGCAAACATGCCTTGTTTCATTAACATGTTTAAATGAAAATAATCATGATTTAACAGTTCGGTTTTTCACAGTTGTAAATAGCGTTAGATACATGTAGGCAATAAAAAATTGGTCAGGTTCGACGCAGTGTCAGCTGAAAGCAATCACATGCGCTGTCCGCAGACCAAGAGAATTCTCTAAAAAAACAATCAAACTTTCTTAAACAAAGAAAAGCGTCTTACGTAATTATCACTTAAACTGTTAACAGTTTTTTTTCATCAAACTTAATCCGTTTTCATCAGCTTTTTGACAATTATCTTTCGCGTGTACGATAAAAAGCATCGCCATCCGTATTTCTATTTCCCGTTCTTTTCCGTTCCCGCTGACCACAGCGACCAGTGTTTCTAATAATATTTACACTAACAATAATTATTTTTAAATCAACAATGACCAGCGCTAAACATAACTTAAATTTAGTTNTAAAAAAATGTTTCATTAACATGTTTAAATGAAAATAATCATGATTTAACAGTTTGGTTTTTCACAGTTATAAATAGCGTTAGATACATGTAGGCAATAAAAAATTGGTCAGGTTCGACGCAGTGTCAGCTGAAAGCAATCACATGCGCTGTACGCAGACCAAGAGAATTCTCTAAAAAAACAATCAAACTTTTTTAAACAAAGAAAAGCGTCTTACGTAATTATTACTTAAACTGTTAACAGTTTTTTTTCATCAAACTTAATCCGTTTTCATCAGCTATTTGACAATTATCTTTCGCGTGTACGATAAAAAGCATCACCATCCGTATTTCTGTTTCCCGTTCTTTTCCGTTCCCGCTGACCACAGCGACCAGTGTTTCTATTAATATTTACGCTAACAATAATTATTTTTAAATCAACAAAGACCAGCGCTAAACATAACTTAAATTTAGTTTTAGAGTTTAGTATTGAGAAATCATGACTTAACAAATTAGTTTATTAAATGTAGCTTTGGAAACTGATATTTAAAAAAACAAACTCGAAATACTGTTTTTACTCAAATATCTGGCTGGTCTCAACCGCGTGCGCACTCAGCTGTGACTGACAATGTTAAAAAGTTTAAGGTGGACAAGAAAAGGCGCCAAACGACTTGCTGCTGTTTTATGTTCCGAATCGAATTGAGAGCTTTATTTTAGCCAACCGGCGCGCATTTGGCACTCCGCTATTCAAAGACCATGACTTAAGNTGATAAGCTCGCTGGAAGTCAGGTGATTTCGTAGACATGTGGCTGTGAAGGAGTTGTCGTGAAACAAGCACGTAGCTCGTTCGGCGATTCTTCAAAAAACATGATTTTTTTGTTAAACTCAATATCATCGGAGATATAAGCTAAAACAAATATTCCCAAATCGGTTATTACATATTGTAACAATAAGATACAGTGTACAATTNTGATAAGCTCGCTGGAAGTCAGGTGATTTCGCAGACATGTGGCTGTGAAGGAGTTGTCGTGAAACAGGCACGTAGCTCGTTCGGCGATTCTTCAAAAAACATGATTGTTTTGTTAAACTCAATATCATCGGAGATATAGGCTAAAACAAATATTCCCAAATCGGTTATTATATATTGTAACAATAAGATACAGTGTACAATTTATTTGTAATGCGCAAAGGCCTAAATGCACGGGGATTTTAAACCATCTACATGGATAGAGTCAGTGGGTAGGACGTTTTAACTGATATATTGGTCCGCTTTGGCAAGACCCCATGTTAGAGGCAGCCCCTCGAATTTAACTCACTCTATTTCACAGAAAAATACTTTTACAGTTAATCATGAAAATTCACACTTTCAGAGAAAGAATGTTGATCCTTGCAGGTTTATTCACATTACTGGCTACACACCACACAGTATGCGCCAAAAACACTCACTTATTTGCTTTGTCCAGTTGGTTAGTTGCCCACATCGAAGGAAGGGTAGCTGCTCCGCTCATGGCAATTACACGGTGAAAGAGACCTCTGCTAAGCGGTGATAGTGTATGCGCGCTCACTGAGAATGCTCCGGCCGAATTTCCGACTATTGTCACCAGCTGTGGATTTCCCCCGAAACGGGCTATATTGTCCCTGTCCAAAAACAAAAATATTGTTGCGAAATAAAGGACAGTCTTGGTTGTTACATTAATGCAACGGTACAGATAGAGCGGTCTAAGGTCGCAAGCAGTAGTCAAGTTACAATAGTTGAACTTTTTTGTATGAGATAGAGGAAAAAACACAACTGCAAACAAGCAGTTAAATGACGATACAAAATGATTTCACCTCAGACATATCTATATATTCCGAAAACACAGTTTCCGGACGTTGCGCGAACGTTTAAAGTTTAAAATAGAATGCAAATACCAGGTTACCTGACCCATGACATGGCTTTAACTTGATCGTGCAAACCAGTGTTGCCGGGTGCCCATTTATCCTCAAGACTGAGAAAGCCAAAAACGCCAAGGCGGTAGTTGACTGTCACCAAAACCACATCCTCAAACGCCGACAACATCCACATTCTGTTGGAAGTTGCAGATGTTTGCAAAGAGCCCCCGTGGATCCAAACCAACACCTTGAACGCAAATGCGTTAAACAACCACTTACAAAAATTGCAATGTATTTATTGCTCTACTTGGTATTCGACCCTCATTTACCGGTAATTGCTTCGTGGGATTTAGTCTTTTTGGATGCTCTGGCGAAAACACGTTGACGGTAAGACAATCTTCACTCATGGGTTGGTCGTCTTCGGAAACGAAGCGCAACCACGAGTCTTTCCGTAGTTTGGCAAACTTTTCCTTGTCCTGAACAACATGAGATTAGCCATCGCACCTCATCGAAATGCTTAACGCTATTTTAGTAAGTTATTAACTGCTTTCAAAAACAAAACGCTTTTCAAAGTCACGTTCTCTACTACGAACAAGTAAAGAAAAAGGATCTCAGTTAAAAACAGTATTTCCACACCTGTCGACAAAATGGAGCATTTTCGTTCGTTGCATCAATCACACCGCTCCAAGTCCACGGATTATCAGGTGGAAAAAAGCGAAAAGAGTAGTCAGGCGATCTCGCGTAAGGAACTCCGAAATAAGAGTAAACAGGTCGATCGGACGAAGTTGCTCTCCTAGTTGTTCCACGAACCGAACCGTGTTGCGTGTTTACCACGATGTCTACAATGCAAATATACCAAGATAAGAGATTGGCCATTCCAGTTACGGCCTGGATTGGTAACGAAACAATCTTGACAAGTTGTAGCAACATCTTTATTCAGCAGCGTTGTGGGGCGAATTCCCGAGCACAGGCCAACAATCTTCATCTAATCTATTTACTTTTTAACCCATAGGGACGCTTGTATTCTTCGTTTGTTACTTGCCATGCGAATCCTCTAAGGACTACCAATAGGAAATAGAAGCGATGCACTTTTATAGAAGCACTTTTAACAGCAAGCATTTCGCATGTTAAACGTTGGACACTCAGCCAAACCATTCGTTTTTGTAGATGTGAGCACGGAAATAGTACCACCCATTCATAACAACGCTAAATTCGGAATGAGCTCTTGTGGAACTTACCTTGGCTTTCAGCTGAACCGGACAGGTGACTGCAAACAGTCAAAACAATTAACACTACTTCCAGTGGGCAGTTCATTTTAAAATTTGACCTATGGTGCACTGTATATAAAACAAGATAACCTTAGATTTGGTACTGGGTTTTCTGCCACTCACAACCAGATACATTCTACAACCTTACCACCCGCTAAACTGAACCACAATCTGTGCTTAAAGTCGATGTCGCATATTTCTCGTTCAGTTGGTTTTGCTTGCTTTTGGTCGGCGGGTCGTCACGCTTTACCGCACCGCACAAGATGAGCCGAGTATGGCGTAGGTGGAATACAGCTTGGCTCTAGTATTTGCAATGTGCGCATGTATCGCCGTACGCGTCATGCCTTCCGTCAGCGCCGGTCCTTTGTGTTCTTGGGGTGCATGCAAGAGCAGCAAACTTTGCACGTGTTGCGGTTAACACGGAAGCTCAGTGACTCGAAACGGCCTGAAAACAGTAGTTCTGCTGTAAACTTCGCAATCATTGCGCTTTACTCAGCCGTTTGCCTGTAACCAACGTCGACGAATCTGCTGAACTTTGTCCCCGACCATACGAACGACTATCAGGCGATGAAATCTGCTTACTGGGCCACTCTTTGCAGTTTTATATGGTGCGAAGCGATTAAACATTAACAGTCGTCCGGTACTTCGTTCAACACCAGATAGTTTAAACAAATGAAGCGCTCGAATACGGAGCTAACCGGTCGACAAATATGTTCAGTAGACAACCACCGCCTAACTTATCGAAGTCGAGCTAGATGCTACTGCAAACTAATTTTCAAACTTTCGAAGTTTGTGCCAAATTTCTTTGATAAAGCGTAACGTCTGGGCTACTTCCCCTTACTAGCATCCGCATTAAACTATTACAAGCTATCAGTAACCAGCATGGCTGACAACATGATACTAACGTGCGACAAGGGGATAAAGTCCAACAGACATATGCTGAGGAAACGATTAAATGAGTGGTCGGAAAATGAAACGATAACCTTAATCGTCAAAAATTGTAACAAAGGAAAACACCCTTCCGTACCGTGTTACATTCCGCAAAACACCATATACTAAGTGTTATTAATACTAAGTGTTAAAGCCCCCAACAACTATTCTATAGCATAGTACAGAGCAATGACCGGTCTGGGTTTGTACACACAACACGAAATATTGCTTGACTGACCGAACAAACATTTGTGCTCTATTTCCCTGCGCCGATTGTTGACGAACAAACCTTTGCCTGGTGCGTGTAAGGCCGGTTATAAGGTCGATGAAATGTTATTCACGTGACGACGCAGGCACGTCGTAAATGAGCCAGTAAATACGTTACAGTACCCACCCTTGGAAAACCGACACACCCATTTAATGCGCTCCGCTCAACTACGTATGAATAAAGTTGTGTTAATACCAAAGTCTGTCTTCTGCACAAAGGCAGTCTGACCGGACTAACTGATGACTCATACTTTTCATGCCTCAATGCTACAATTCCCACCTTTTTAACTTTTAAAATGCTTTTTGTTCAATAATGTCATTTCTCCTTCGCGCCATGTCAAACTAGAATTTAGATCTATCTTGCCTTGGTCAGTTATGGTGGCCAGGTGTCGCTGCTACTTCTGTGTGTTTTGGCCACTAGGTACCGCCAAAACACAGCCGCTACAAATTTCTAGTTAAATGGTCTAGTTTTTTAAATCATGTCTTTGACTTGGCGTCCACGTGTCTTGTGTACAAAGTGATTATTATTTACAGCCGTTTTATACTGTAGTTACATTTTTGCTTTTTATTATAGCACACTTAAAAAAATTACAAAATCCGCATGGTGGCGCTTATGAGTTGCACGACAAATCCGACAAACCCCGGGCGAGATGTAAAGCCGTCGATAAATATACTGGGATTTAAATACAAAATTACAACCAGAACAATATGTGCCACAACGGTTCGGCTCCAAGTATAGAGCTAATCGTCTGAGGCTGATATTGCTTTGACGAGCATCATGGAGGCTCGCAAAGAATAGTTATCTTCTTCGTGCCAAGTGCGCCATTGGATTCCTTGACATACGTTGTGGTCACACGATTCCATCTCCTCTCTTGTGTAATATCGACCGTTAAGATTGGCGTCGGCGCAAGCACGATACCACCAACCGCCGTTTTGGATCTCGGCGCAGTTGTTAAAAGCTAAAGAGACGTTTCAAAATTTAATTTTAAGCGGAAAAACAGCAACACTTGGTCACTGATACAGAATTGTTAGAAAGTCTTCATTAATTTAAAATTGTCACAAGGGTGTTTGCCTCTTAACCGTCCTACTTGTAGCGTCTAGAATATTTAAGACACAACGTTTTAATATTATCTACAATACTTCAGTAGGCCCTTAAAAGAAATTATATCCAGATAGATCTACCATGACAAAACCTTCAAGCTCAACGTGTCAAACTGATTGAACGGTTGATGTTCCTTCGGTGTCAGTGAACTGTTCATTAAGTTGCCCAAAATAGAATGTCGCCCCACCTTGGCCATGGTAGAGACATGGACTGCACTGGTCATTATCAAAGTCGCGGGTTGTGAAACGTGCCAAATAAAGATTTCTTGATCCGTTATCGTCGGTTCCCCTCAAGCCGTCACCAGCCGTGCCCACGTATGCACCGATTCTGTGTACGCAACAAATATTGGTTCAACAAAACATCGCAAGTATACGCTTTCAAAATGTAAGTGGGTTACAAGTAATGAACTTTGTGTTGGTAAAAGTCGTTTATCTAAAGTAGCGCTTTATTAATGTCTGAAGTACTTTTAAAAACAAAACGGCGATAGTTAAGAGATCAAAGTGCGGAACTTGGTATGGTTATAGTGGCTGTGCTGAAAAAGATGAACATCACAGGCAAAACCGACACCTTGACCAAAATATTCCAAAACAGTGTTTGCGCCTAACACATTACACACATGTAGCTAACCTTAAACTATAGTAATCTCTAGAGCTGCTCAGCTTAAATCCGGAATATTCGGCGTAAGCGCGTTGGTCTTCCCAATCCAACATGGCAATGTGAAGACGATAAGTGTTCTGAGCTGTAATCTGGTGAATTTTTTCGTTGCCCAGCCAGAATTCAGACGTCAACTCCCCAAATCCTTAATTACAATGCAAGTCGTGTTTTTTATGGACCGTATTTTGTTAGACCAAGTCGTGTATTTAAAATAGCAAACCTTGAACAATACGCGCCTGGTAATCTTGGGTCCGTTGCTATGCCCTTAGGGCTTAAAATTTAAAAGGGTGACATCAAACATAAGTTTAATTGAGAATGTGAGAAAAACAGGACATATACATGAACACTTTTATAATTTTAGGAAAACTTATAATTTTTAGGCATTTGATAACATTAAATGTGACTTCTGTGGAAGAGGAACAGTGTTAATTGAGTTTCAAATTAAACCATTATTATTAAAGTCCAATTTTGTTCGAAATGTTTTTAAAATTACCCAAAATTAGTGAATTTCGCGCGTGAAAATTGGAAATGATTTCGGCAGGCATTCTGCAAAAAACTAAAGCTTTATTGGGTTCGCGCAAAGACGCAAGCAGATTATCTCTGACCTGACACATAATCATCCCAATCTCGGTCAAAGTTAACAGTGCCGTCGCGGCGACGTTGAATCATCGCCCAACCTCCACCGTAGTACTCCTGCTCGCAGTAGACGTCGAATGATTCGCCCGAGTGGTAGGGACGTATTGTGTAAATCCCCGAAACTTGAAATCCCATCTGGTAAAGTTCCTGGCAATCTGTAAAAGTGTTGGAATGTTGAGCAGCCGAAAAACTCTGCCAGGAATGTTTTTTATGACCGTGTAAGCTTGAATATGTTCGTTGTAAACGTTTGTGTAAGCTTGGACTAAAAACAGGCAATGTATTATTTAGAACGTTTTTAACGTTTTTATATTGGGCCTGTAATAAAGGTTAACTGTAAATTTGTTTTTGGATGCCTGCAACTCACTGATTGGAAAACTGGAACTGACAGTTTACGTTAATTACTTCAGCCAATGCGTATAAAAATTTGGTAAAAAAACAGCGCTTTGTCTAGAAAATCGTGTAAATAGTGGATTTTGTAGTGCAAATGGTTCTTCGGCTAATCAGCTTTCAAAATTGTGTTGACAGCTTTAGATTAAAATGAGGAAATTGTGCGCTCATATGAAAATCGCTGCTAATGCATAAACAACGACCCGTTCCCGAGGTTCGATACACAAATTCTCGTTAGTTGTCCAGCAGGTTTTATTTTTCGCTTTATCTCGTCGGATGCAGGTTGCGCTTACGTGCGTCAGTGCCCCAACTACGTCAGAGCCTAAATTTATGGCGACATTATTTTACGTTTTGATCAGGTAAATTGATCAGCATCTGGATCGTTACACACAAGGAATGATCCAGGTGTATTCAAATAGCCATTTCGCCCAGTGTCTACGAAATGATAACCCACTCGCAGTAACAAAACCTTTCTAGTTACTAAACTGGAGGCCAAACCACACACTGTAGCATAATTTTCTTGTGCTCATCTTTCGATATTGCGGATACTAAGCGTGATTATGACGTATCAGAGCTAATAATCCATTATATTGTTGTTAGCAGCGAGTGACCGACCTCGCGTTTGGTCCAAAAAGTCGTTCTGCAAGCCGGTTGATAATAAAAAGGTTTATGTCCATCCATGCAATTGATATTTGTAAGGTCCCAGACTTTCGAATTTAATGACGTCAACGTTGACATTATTCACAGGCCGCAGTAACAGCAAAGTCAATACAAAATGTGTTTTACTGCTCGGTTTAATTATTGTTGCGATTGGATGATGGAACGTAAACCCAACCGGGTCACACTCGAATCTATAAATTATCAGTGTTAATGGGCTGCTTGCAAACCAGTCTTTGGCTCAAAGAATTATTGTTGCCGGCTCTAATTGAGGGTGTTACAACTGCTCAACATCTGTAACTCATTTTAGACTTGATATTAAACCGCGGTTCGTGCGAATTAAGGAACTGAAAATACGGAGGATATTGGTGACAAATACAGTGGTAATCAATCCCACTACTAACGAGTTTAAGGTTAATTTTAGACACCCACATTAAATGTTAGGTTAAAATCATTGCGGTCCAGCGAAACAACGTTTTATTTTATTTTCAGCGCATGGTTTAAATAAATCAAACGGCACGTGTATTACCTGCACTTAAAAAAACGTTGTCGGTGTTATAATTGCCTTTCCCTACCGTTGGTAACTACCATGTTACAGTTCAAACGGAATTACCATCAAATGCTTGTGGTGTTGTAACAATTAGACGTGGTTTACCCTCACACCGTTCATTAAGCGTAATTTTCGGTCGTAGCGTTGTATCGCCAAGGCCCAGGATGTCCAACACGTAGGCACACATCCTTTGTAAAACGAAACAACCGTCAAAATCCCAATGACCGGTCGTTAACGGTGATATATGTGATGGACAACGCGAGCAAAGGCAATCGGCATAATCCTAGTAAGACAAGCCTGACATAAATCAATTCGCGCGTTCCACTGCGACGCGGGGCAACCACGGGGCAGCAGGTGTTTACCCAAAGTAACAGTTGCCATGTTGTGGAGAGGGTCGGGGCTGACACGTATAGTTGGTTTTATGAAGACTAGCTTGATTTTACGAGGCCACCGAGTCCGACTATACCGAAAGTTTGTCGTCTCGCTGCCGCAGAACCGTGCTATGTTCCCAAACGAGGTATTAGGCCACTCTGCTGAAAGCCTGCCCTCCAATACCAGGCAGAGTTAACGTCGGAGATTAAATCGTGTTTTGACGTGCATCGGTGTTAATGGAATCCGCGTTTATCGCCAAGGGTATTTAACACGTGCAAGCGTCACGTACAGAGATGAACATGAACTAAATCCTTTGCCAGCGAAAGGATTTTCTGACCTATAGCTAGATGCGAAGGGACTGAAATATCGGTAGCGAAAGTTTCGTGGCAAAAACGTTAAACTTATCAACGTAGTTTATCGTTGTATACTGTAGTGTTCAGTGCTGGAGAAAAGTGCTTGTATTGACGTCAATAGGTCGCATGTAGTGGGTATTATGCTTTGCGAGATTTTGGTTTGCGGTAAAACGATACCAAGTTGCAGGTGTGATGGT
>QXVZ01020302.1:0-13255 GCA_008931825.1 Phallusia fumigata | reverse complement strand
TGTTGCTTTCTTTCACTTATTTGCATTGGTCGCCTTCAGATCCACAGCAGATCCGTCATTCAGTTGCCAACGATCCCAAACACCGAAAACTACACGAAAAATCGATTCCAATCTCCTCATCAGCTGCCGGAGCTCCTAGAAGCCGTGACGAGGATCTACGTCAGCATCGTAACACGTCATCGTCGACTACGTCATCACCCACGAGGGGTCGCGGCCAGCACAGGACTTCCGGTTCCGGTTCGGCCAAGCGGAGTCATTCTTCGTCCGGAGCGGCACAGCACAAAGACGAAGAAATGAAAAAGCGACTTGCCAAACTTCTCACGCAACAATTGCTGGAGGGCAAAGGCTCTGGTGGCCACGAGTTAGACGCTATAGCGAGGACCGCCGGCGTTCACCTTGACCTTGCCCCCAAGGACGTCGACCACCGCCAGAGGGCGCCGCGCACTGACCCCCACCCACGTCATTCCAACGGCAAACACGGCTCGTAGTAATTTATGACGCAATTTCTGCATAAGTTGTTTATGTTTCGCGCAGTGGCGCCCATTTAATTTTCCTTCTCGAGCGTGTGACGTCACAACCGGCCACGTGAGGGCGTGGTCGTGAATGTGTGCACCCCCGGTATTCCCTCCCAAGTGTCAAAGGTTGAGTTTCGCAACGCAGAAAAGCGCGTACTTTTTTGCACTGTGTGTTGAACCCGAATGTCACGGCATGCTGAGAGTTCTTGTGGGTTTCGCGACAACTGCCGTTCAACTTCTCTACTTGCTCTAGTAAATACGATTTCTGACTCCTGTTCAGCTTTTTGGAGTTGCAAAATAAAAAAGCCTCGTCTGTTAGCAAATGTGAAGCCACCCAGCGGATCTTGAACCATTGTGTCANTTCGCAACGCAGAAAAGCGCGTACTTTTTTGCACTGTGTGTTGAACCCGAATGTCACGGCATGCTGAGAGTTCTTGTGGGTTTCGCGACAACTGCCGTTCAACTTCTCTACTTGCTCTAGTAAATACGATTTCTGACTCCTGTTCAGCTTTTTGGAGTTGCAAAATAAAAAAGCCTCGTCTGTTAGCAAATGTGAAGCCACCCAGCGGATCTTGAACCATTGTGTCAAAGTCTTTTTCATTGAAGTCACACTTTTCTATTTTCAAACTCCGGCGTCTCAACATGCGTTTGGGCAGATATTCCAAGATAATGTGTGTCACAGTTACACCGCTGCACACACAGCGTCGTCTCATGTCGAAGGTCTACAAAGGGCGTAATAATCTCCCTCAGCAGTTTGTGGGTTCGAACCCCACCACAGGTTAGATTTTCACCCTGCGCATCTTTCAGGCCTATCGTGGGGGGGAATTGTGTTGGATCGTTTTTCCCTGAAATGTATTACAACGCTAATTGGAGAAAATGGTGTTTGAGAATTAATTCGGACTACGAAAGAGCTCAAAAAAATCCGTTTTTTTTAAAAAGGGACTTGTCCTTAGGATGTCCAGGGTGTTGGATCCTTCTGCAAAAAGTCAATACATCTTGGTTTAAATGACGCGTGAAAAAGAATCCACAGCAATCCTGTGTAAATTACTTCAGATAATCTCCGTAAACACGTGACTTCCCTAGGGTCATAAACACTACCAGATCAAAACGTGTTTGTAAATCGATTTTAGGTCAAAATAATACCAATTCAATTCGTTATAACTAAAAAGAGCGCAGTTTAGCCTATATTACCTTAAAACTGTCATTTCCCTTTACAGGAAACACGGCAATTACGTTGCATCAAAATGTGACGTTTAAACTGTTTGGGGTAAAAATGGCTTGTTGTGTTGCATTTAGGCTTTTGTAAATTTGTTTTTGAGCTGTCAGCAATCTGAACAACACTTTGTTAAACTGAATTGTTTAAAGTGTTTCTTAATCCATCAGTGTTTTCGTAAAGGACAAAAATGAGTCTGGAAGTTGGAAATGTGGACAAGGAAATTGAGAAAGCCGGACTTAAAAATGGATTCGAAGTTTGGAGAGTTCAGGTTTTCGGCAACAAAAAATTTCAAATATAGAATATTTTTGTATTTCCGAAAATTATGCTGATGGCTTGATAAACTAAAACAAATATTTTACTGTGTCAGACACCAAAGCGATTCATGCAGTTAGTTTTCACATTCACATTACTTTGGGCGCATAAAAGTGCCTACACCAACTGTACATAACTTTTCCCATTTTTACTTGTTTTGTTACATTGTTCACTAAATTGGCTTTACCTTATACAAGCGAGCTGTCAGATTTTGTTGCATCAACCCCTTTAAGTTTCTCTCTCAGTTTCCCTTTAAAAATTTTTTAGCATCGGTAGTTGCATGGAACGCTCCCCTTTAAAACTCGTTAAAATCGGTCTGACAAGCGTGTTGTGCCGGCGGTAATTTGTACAGCGTGTTTCCTAACTCTGTGAACCTCGCTTGCTTTGCAGGGAGAAAGCTTGGTGCGCTTACCTGAAGTATGCTTTGGAAGTTTCTACGATGAAAATGGCTACATACTTTTAAAGGTCAGTCTACCAAGTGTTAGTTGCTGTGATGAATTGTATTTTGTGTTACGTTGTAAGATATACAGGCACAAAATTACGGGTTGAGGTGGAATTGGACGAAAACTTAGCTTTACAAACGTTTTGTTGCGAATAATTAGGCTACAGGGCAAGTTGTGTGTACGACTTGAAAAGCTTTACGCGGATTTAGCTAACCAAAGAGACCAATATTAAAAAAATGAGAATACTACATCAAACTATTGTACTAATGTTGTTACAGTTGAACGAACAAAGCTCGTTTATTTTCGAGCCTAATTTGCATGCAGCACAAGTCATGGTTGTTGCGTGTATGTCTAAACTTTTCAACATGTTAACTGGTGGAAGCACCTTTTATCTTTTCTCCCATGTAGACGAGAGAACTTGGCCGACGAACAAAGTTTTCGCTTCACTATTGGATCGGCAACAATGCGGATAAAACGAATAAAAGTAAGTTGATTAATCTTGTTCAGTTTCAGGGGTTCTTTTACCCAAAAGTAGTGCAAGATCAGTTCCTAGGGGGTGCGGGGATGCCGAAACAGTAGAATCAGTTACATAGAAACATCGTCACATCTGTAACACCAGAAGGCTCAAGAAACTCAATGGTTTTGTATTTAAACAAACCTATTAGCTACAAACAACAATTACTTTTCAGGAAATTACGCAAGACGGCACGAGAACTGGTTTGCAATTTCCAAAGGGTGTCAACATAAAAAACGGTTTAAGAATCACTGGTTTAAAATGAAAGTTAGGTTTAAAAAACGCAGCAAAATTAAAGTTGTTGTTTAAATGTAATTCCTCGTTGCATGGAAAGATACAATAAAGAACTTATCAGGCAGTCGATTTTCAACATTTTATTATGTTACATTGTTTTTCTGTTGTTCCAGGCAACACGTCCCTGCTATGTAAGAAGATGTATTATCACCTTGAAAAGCCGTGCACACAATACAGAGAAGTTCAGGGGTCAGAAAGCGACGAATTTCTCAAATATTTCAAACATGGAATTGTGTAAGTGCATAAGAATGTGAAGACCCAAGTGGATATCGCTGATACAAAGTAAAAAAAGAATGGCCAGTTCCATAAACATCAAACGGGGGAAAAACGGTTTCTTGAAAGATAGCTAGGTGTATTTTTATGTTAGTGTTTATTTAAGCTTGCTGAAAGTTTTTCGACATTTGGTGGGTCCTGTTTCCAAATTTGTACAGGTCTAGGTTAAGTTTAAATTCAATTTTTTTGTGGATTGATTGGAAGAATTTGTGACAATTTAAATGATGTTGACATTGGGAAAATCGCAAAATATACGACGATGAAAATTAACAGTTTATTGAGTAAATAAAGTTTGTGGTGCAAATGAGATTTTTCCATTTAGGTTTTAGTGCGAAATATTATTTCTACTATTCCCCGTTAGTATTTACCAATGTTGTAATCCTCTCCTGTGTTCAGTTAGGGCGGTTAGAGTCAGCAGCAAACACGTAACATCCTTTATATTCTGTTCAAGTTACATGAAGGGAGCAGTTCCCGAAACAACTGAAATCTACGAAGCGTTGCCGCATTTTGACGTTAAACGCTTATTCCTGGTGACCAATCAGCTTCCAGCACGTGCTCTTCAGGTCGAGTTTGCGTGGGAAAACTTCAACAACTGTGGCGTGATGCTCGTTGATATTGGGAATGTGATTATTGTTTGGAAGGGGAGCAAGTCGTCAGTGCAGAACGCAACCAAGGTTTGTAGAAATCATTTTAAACGTTGATCAACAAAATCAACAGGTTTAGAAGATCAAGTAANCTACGAAGCGTTGCCGCATTTTGACGTCAAACGCTTATTCCTGGTGACCAATCAGCTTCCAGCACGTGCTCTTCAGGTCGAGTTTGCGTGGGAAAACTTCAACAACTGTGGCGTGATGCTCGTTGATATTGGGAATGTGATTATTGTTTGGAAGGGGAGCAAGTCGTCAGTGCAGAACGCAACCAAGGTTTGTAGAAATCATTTTAAACGTTGATCAACAAAATCAACAGGTTTAGAAGATCAAGTAAAAATTAATTAAACGCTCCAAAGCAATGGTCCCTTTTTTCTGATCACAGATCACTTGGGGCCGCTGTTCCATCGCTTTATATCAGCGTGACTTACAATACTATCTAATGTGGCGAAATCGGTAACAAAAGCACACGAATGAGTAAAGGTACACGGAAATGCAGGAATTTATAAACACAACCCATGAGCTAAAAAAACAGTTTTTTTGTGGAAAAAAAGACAGAAAGTGCCCGCTTAACGCAGGTTGAAAACCTTTGGACGAACTAAGCATTCTTAACATTGCATTTTAAAATATACAAGTAATAAATACCTTGTACTGATTTGTATTGACAACTACAGGCTCGTCTGATCGCCGATCACATCAAGTCATCGGAACGAGAGGGTTTGTCTCGCATTCACACCATGCAAGGCTTCCAAGACAGCCACGATATTGACATACTGCAGGTAATATACCTTGAATGCATTATGAAGCTAAACTGATCGAGAGCAGCCGCACAGAATTCACGAAGTTGTAAGTTCCAATCCAAAACTCTTGTGTTTTTTGTCAAAGCGGAGAGACATTATTACAGACTGCAATAATAAAACAAAACGGATTCACTAAGTAACATAAAACTTCGAAAGTAGCCTGAACAAAACCTTACTGACAGAGACCTTCTATGTAACGAGAATGCACTGATGATGACAACAGCGATTGTTGAAACGTTTGCATTATATTGTATTCACTACTTTGCACAAGCTCTCTGGCATTTATATTTTTGATTGAAACGATTTTAACCAAGAAAAACAAAAAAACGCATAACCGTCGTTACATTTCTCAGTTAGTTTTTCTTCCTTGTTAGCTGCCAAATGTGTCTTTATTCATTTCAGTCTCTACTCGGGCCAAAACCGGACTCGATTCCCGAGGACAGGATGAGTGTGGAAGTTGAGAAGAAGAGTCGAGAGGAGGATCGACTGCTGACAATCTTTAGGTATGATTATATTCCTAAAGATCTGTTTCTGACAACATGGCATTGTCTTAAAGATTGCTTTTATAAATGTGTGTTTTCAAAATGTTGTTAGCCAGTCCTGAAATGACCGCTTTTGGCATTACATGAAATTGTTTATTACGGATTTCAAAACATTTTGTGGAAACAAAAATTTCACAAATCCCAAATCATGCAAATTTTCGCTTTCTTACAGCATGAAACCGAATCAAAGTAAAGAGGTTGAACTGTTCGAGGAAACTTATCCATGTCTGAACAAAAGATGCCTGCTCAACGATGTAAGTATTTTTGATCGAGAAAATCTAAAATTTATATTCCAGCCAACACCCATGTTTAAAAACCCATATTCCGTATTATTCTTTCAATACCAAAAAATTCTTTGTGAGATCAAGTTATTTCATTAAAATGTATTTTTGCTTTTCGTATTGCTCGCAATATTAAATCAAAAATTACCTTAAAAAACAAGAAAAAAGTCCCAAGTTTCAACATTTCAAGAAAAATATTTTGTGGCATTCAAATTCCACTGCCTAGCTGAACGAAGCGTTATCAATGGGCAATGCTGCCTACAAATGTTCCGGTTTTATTTTGTGTTTTTGTTTGTTTTTGAAGGAATGTTATCTCTTCGATGTGCCGAGTAGCTGCAAAATATTTGTGTGGAAAGGTTTAGATGTTGAACCGCGTGTTAAATCTGTCGTGTGGAAAGTTATCATGGTAAGTGTCGCAAAACAAAGTTATTTCTTCTTTCTATCAAGTTGGTTGTTTGACAGAACTACATGGACCAAACTGAGCGAGCTTTTCAAACACAAGTTCAAGTGATTGATGATGGATGCGAAACTGATGAGTTTATCGACTTGTTTGACGAATGGGAAAAAGAAGGTAAGGTTGAATAGTCGTTAGACAAACAGTTCTATCATCACCTGTGGGTGATCAAGTTCGCCACATCGGGTGCTGGTTGGAGATTGTAGCGGCCTCTCTCGTTAGCCTTGCGTTACGGGAACGCGACTGTAGCGATCCGGACACATTGCCTTCTTTTCTTTGCTCTCGCTGAATGTATTTTCCAAATATGTCATTAATCTAGATATTTATCTTTTGTCATAAATATACGTGTCTGGGATATCCTATTCCTAGAATAATGAAGACAGGGCCCGTATTTTATCCGTTATTGACGTGATTAGCCAACGGGTAACGTTACTCGTAACTCTTCAACACAAGATACTTTTAAAACACAATTAGGATATTTTGTAACCTTGACATGCTTTACCTTCCAGATATGATTGCGGATCGAAAATATTCCATCTTTAACCCAACAGTTGAGAAACCAGTGACACTCGGGGAAGGCAAGCTCAATGTAAGTTTTACAAAAAAAACGCGGCTGTAAATAGTAGCTTAATTGGGAAAAGAATTGCTGATAAACTAGTGTATAAAGCACCATTGTATCACAGATATTTCGGCTAATCTGTTGCAACAATCATTTATTATTTTACTGTTGCTGACAATAGTTAACGTCGAAGTTCTGTGTAGGGTCGGGTAAATACGGTAACCCTATTACGACACTCCGCAATTTGTTTCTTGAAATGTTTTTTTGTTAATTCCTACATTTCCTTCCAGGTATATTTAATAGACAACCGTAATTTGGTTCCGATCAATCTATCTGACCATGGCAAGTTCTACAGCCTCGATTGCTACATTGTTAAATTCACATTTGAGGAGAATGGAAAAGAAAGGAAGTTCACTTATTACTGGGAGGTGACGTCATGCTTTAGAGAGCAGTGATTTTCAAACTTTTTATTCCTTTACCTGATATTCAAAGCTAAAATCCTTCACGGAAAATTGTTCAAACAGATCTTTTCATCAGTATATNTGCATTATATTGTATTCACTACTTTGCACAAGCTCTCTGGCATTTATATTTTTGATTGAAACGATTTTAACCAAGAAAAACAAAAAAACGCATAACCGTCGTTACATTTCTCAGTTAGTTTTTCTTCCTTGTTAGCTGCCAAATGTGTCTTTATTCATTTCAGTCTCTACTCGGGCCAAAACCGGACTCGATTCCCGAGGACAGGATGAGTGTGGAAGTTGAGAAGAAGAGTCGAGAGGAGGATCGACTGCTGACAATCTTTAGGTATGATTATATTCCTAAAGATCTGTTTCTGACAACATGGCATTGTCTTAAAGATTGCTTTTATAAATGTGTGTTTTCAAAATGTTGTTAGCCAGTCCTGAAATGACCGCTTTTGGCATTACATGAAATTGTTTATTACGGATTTCAAAACATTTTGTGGAAACAAAAATTTCACAAATCCCAAATCATGCAAATTTTCGCTTTCTTACAGCATGAAACCGAATCAAAGTAAAGAGGTTGAACTGTTCGAGGAAACTTATCCATGTCTGAACAAAAGATGCCTGCTCAACGATGTAAGTATTTTTGATCGAGAAAATCTAAAATTTATATTCCAGCCAACACCCATGTTTAAAAACCCATATTCCGTATTATTCTTTCAATACCAAAAAATTCTTTGTGAGATCAAGTTATTTCATTAAAATGTATTTTTGCTTTTCGTATTGCTCGCAATATTAAATCAAAAATTACCTTAAAAAACAAGAAAAAAGTCCCAAGTTTCAACATTTCAAGAAAAATATTTTGTGGCATTCAAATTCCACTGCCTAGCTGAACGAAGCGTTATCAATGGGCAATGCTGCCTACAAATGTTCCGGTTTTATTTTGTGTTTTTGTTTGTTTTTGAAGGAATGTTATCTCTTCGATGTGCCGAGTAGCTGCAAAATATTTGTGTGGAAAGGTTTAGATGTTGAACCGCGTGTTAAATCTGTCGTGTGGAAAGTTATCATGGTAAGTGTCGCAAAACAAAGTTATTTCTTCTTTCTATCAAGTTGGTTGTTTGACAGAACTACATGGACCAAACTGAGCGAGCTTTTCAAACACAAGTTCAAGTGATTGATGATGGATGCGAAACTGATGAGTTTATCGACTTGTTTGACGAATGGGAAAAAGAAGGTAAGGTTGAATAGTCGTTAGACAAACAGTTCTATCATCACCTGTGGGTGATCAAGTTCGCCACATCGGGTGCTGGTTGGAGATTGTAGCGGCCTCTCTCGTTAGCCTTGCGTTACGGGAACGCGACTGTAGCGATCCGGACACATTGCCTTCTTTTCTTTGCTCTCGCTGAATGTATTTTCCAAATATGTCATTAATCTAGATATTTATCTTTTGTCATAAATATACGTGTCTGGGATATCCTATTCCTAGAATAATGAAGACAGGGCCCGTATTTTATCCGTTATTGACGTGATTAGCCAACGGGTAACGTTACTCGTAACTCTTCAACACAAGATACTTTTAAAACACAATTAGGATATTTTGTAACCTTGACATGCTTTACCTTCCAGATATGATTGCGGATCGAAAATATTCCATCTTTAACCCAACAGTTGAGAAACCAGTGACACTCGGGGAAGGCAAGCTCAATGTAAGTTTTACAAAAAAAACGCGGCTGTAAATAGTAGCTTAATTGGGAAAAGAATTGCTGATAAACTAGTGTATAAAGCACCATTGTATCACAGATATTTCGGCTAATCTGTTGCAACAATCATTTATTATTTTACTGTTGCTGACAATAGTTAACGTCGAAGTTCTGTGTAGGGTCGGGTAAATACGGTAACCCTATTACGACACTCCGCAATTTGTTTCTTGAAATGTTTTTTTGTTAATTCCTACATTTCCTTCCAGGTATATTTAATAGACAACCGTAATTTGGTTCCGATCAATCTATCTGACCATGGCAAGTTCTACAGCCTCGATTGCTACATTGTTAAATTCACATTTGAGGAGAATGGAAAAGAAAGGAAGTTCACTTATTACTGGGAGGTGACGTCATGCTTTAGAGAGCAGTGATTTTCAAACTTTTTATTCCTTTACCTGATATTCAAAGCTAAAATCCTTCACGGAAAATTGTTCAAACAGATCTTTTCATCAGTATATCTACATATTCAGCATAAACATTGCATTTGTTACTAAAAACGTAAAATTAGAGGCAAACACAATTCTCCTCTAGTGGAAAATTCACCCTCGGTCAAAACCCCTGATTTGGGAAGTCAACAAACTTTTGTTTTTATGCCGTCAATTGTGCGATGCGACCAGTTGCGATCGACAAGCTGTTGCACAGCTGCATCTTTAAATAGGATTTATTCCCAGGGTCGTCGATCGTTGGACGAGGTTGGAGATGAAACAAATATTTCTTCGTCTTCAACTTCATCAAATCGTCACAAACACGTGACTCTGATGCGGCTCGAGGGCACCACCGAGTGTCGGGTTGAACTCGGGAAGGAACCTTCGCATTTTATTGCGCTGTTTGAGGGGAAGTTTATTATTCTAAAGGCAAGGTTATTAGGGGATGTTTCATTTTTTTCAAAATCGCTCGAACGTTTAAGAATCATACGCTGTAAACAAAAAATGTTTTTGTTTGTAAAATTAATAGTTCAAATAATTTTTAAAGTACTGTTTATACTTTGTACGATATTTTAGCCATTTAATGGTTTCGAAACAAGGGAATTGGTAAAAATAACATTCTAATAAAATACACATAGCAAAAGAGTTTAAAATGACATATCATTAAAATACACATCTGTGACATATCATTAAAATACAAAATATCAAAATCGCACGAACGCCGTTTTAAAACTTTTTTAACCCCGCTTTGATTTTCAGGGCAACGATCCACTGTCGTCCCAGAAGAAACCTTTGCCTCCGACAAACTCTACCAAAGTTCCCGGTGTTTTCCTCTACATTGTGAAGGGGACAAACGAATTCAACACAAAAGTCATACAAGTCCCTTGCAGGTGAACCCACTTACTTTTGTCAATGAATTCTGCTTTCCCATCAAAAATGTTAACATTAAAAAAGTGTCACATGGCGTTGGTCGAATGGACTGAGGCGCTCGACCCAAAAACACCAGATCGGGATTCGTTCTCGGGATCGTCCCGGGTTCGAACCCCGTGGAAAAAAACTTAAAAATTTTAAAAATAAAAGATAGTTCATGTGGTTTTAAACTTTGGTACACGTTTTACGGGTTTTAATCAAGATTGTATTTACTTACAGCTTGTATAAAAAAATTAATATGACATATTTCACACAAAAAGTAGAACAAACAAAGAAAGGAAGCGATTTGAACATCGGGTCCAAAAAGCAAAATTTAAAACCCGGTCATAACCACGTGTTTGGTTGGGAAAGAAAAACATCTTCGCAAAAGTAGGAAGAATTTAAAACACAAATATTTTTCTATTTTGCCTCCAAATTCATATGCACCTTTACCCAGTAACGACTCTGTGTTTGTTTTAGTGCTTCGTCGTTGAATTGCAATTATCCTTTTATCTGCACAACACCGAGATCAGTTTACCTGTGGTTCGGCAAAGGTTGTATTGGAGATCAACGCAGCATGGCACATATGGTGGCTGACACTATGCTGGCGACCAAGTTGGTTTACATTGAAATCTACGAAATATGTCACCTTGAAAAAAAAATATCTCAAATTAAAAAAAATTAAAAAAAATTATATCTGCCCTATATTGATATCTCGAATTGCCACAAAAATGTTTGACTTGAATAATATGCCAAGACAGTAGTTTGCCGCCGGGGTTTCCAAGTAACTCAAACAATTTGTGTAGAAACCTGGTTGTGATCGAAGAAGGGAAGGAATCTTCAAGGTTCTTCAGCGCTTTGGGTGGAAAGAAACCTTATCTTAACCTCGCGTTCCCCAAGGTAGGGTGCATTTAAACACACGATGCATATAAGAAAAACACGGCCCAAGAGCTCATAATAAACATAAATATATCTGCAGTAACAACTATACCATGGCCGATTTGACGATCCCCCACTAGAAGCTGACATGTGCAGCATGCAGCAGGCAGCGGCGTAGCTCAGTTGGAGTGCTAGCTTCGTTGGTTTGAATCCCACCGCAGGCTCGATTTTGCTAAAATATAAATGCTTGGAAGATGGGCTATGAGCCGGTATAGCCTCAGTCAGGTCTGGCGTACTTACATTTAGCTTCAACAACTAATCGAGGCCACAAACACTGTGTTGGTGCTTCTGTATTGATTGCTAACCCGACTCGTTGTTCAGGAGCCAGAAGTTACTCGCTACATCAAAACTTATCAGTGTGGTATTGACAGAAAGGGGGAATTCGTGTTCAGTGAAGCTTACGACTTGGTGCAAAAAGATTTGGATCCGAATTCAGTCGTCCTGATCGATAGACACGACGAGGTGAAATTAAACAGAATTGAAAGTTTTCATTGATCAGTCTCCCAAGCACTACGCAACTGCAACATTTTGAGAACATTTACGCCATTGATTAAGATGAATTATGACATCACTGTCCGAAGTTTTTAGAACAGTGACATAATTGATCCCACTAAATTAGTAATTAGCAAATTTTTAAAACTTCAATACCACGTTTACCTCTACAAAACTATGACGTAACTGTTCACGTGACGTCAATATTTGAGGCAACAATAATTCATTAAATTCTACTACCACGTCTCTAGTCAGAAACCTTCAACATCACTGAGTCATTGCACGTACATTTCAAATGGTACAACGTTTAACTCCAACTAACTTTCTAATAATCATGACTAAACAAATAATCCTGCTTAACTTGGCTGTAGATTCTGATGTGGTTGGGATCGCATGTTGAGACCCATGTAGCAGTTCAGAGCTTCCAGATGGCCTTTGCATATCTGAAGGGAACTAAGGACAGATCCGATATGAAGACAGCTGTGGTCGTTGTGAAGCAAGACCACGAACCTATCATGTTTACGCGTCTCTTCCCCTCATGGGATCCAACCTTCACTGTAAGTGACATTTGCGGGTTGGGGATATTTCGATTATTAACTCGAAAGCCTGTACCGGGTACTTTATACAAACCTTAACTAGTAAATTAAGTTTATTTAACTCGGTGAAAGAAATCTTGAAGACACAATAGTACCAAAGTAATCAACAAGCCGGAAATAACTGCGCAACGTAGAGACGTTACGTAACGCGGAAAAATGAATAGCTGAATAGACTAAACATTTGGAGGTTTAATTGCTTTTTGTTCTTCGCACACTTGGCACACTTTTCGCAAATGTGTAACCCGCTTTCAAAACTTACGACCAATCCCATCCGCAACCACCTCCCCTAAAAAAAAAATTAAAAGGCGTTTTGGGCAAAATGTATAAACTATTCGATATCTTTCGTTGGTTTTGTTTATTGATTCTCAATCTCATATCTACGTTGGTTTGTAGATGGACGACAGTGAAAACAGAGTCACAGCTGAGTCGGTGAAACGACTGCTGGTAAACAGATACGGTTTGCCGACATTTTCACAAGAAGAACTCAGTGACAATTGTCCGGAGGGAGTTGACCCGGCCAAAAAGGAGGTGATCGTTTATTGTTGGTATATTTTTTTATTTTTTCACGGGGTTTGAACCCGGGACGAATACGAATCCTAATCAGGTTTTGGTTGTTTTGCGAGCACAAGTTGATCGCATGTTTAATACATTGTAATCTTTGTGGAAATGGAAATAGCCGTAAAAATGAAATCATTTTAAATCATTTTTTTATCAAAAAGGTAAAAAATGGTCTGAATATGAAACAAGCCAGCACTTAAGTGTAAAACATTTTCTACATTTCGACAAACAAGTTTCCTGATGATGACAGCAGCGTTTGTCG
>QXVZ01020294.1:0-17194 GCA_008931825.1 Phallusia fumigata | reverse complement strand
AAAAACAATGGCTACAAACGAAAGTATAGAGCGACGCCTATGAAAAATTAAAACGACGCACCAGGCCGTCATAAAGCACAGTTTGAGAACCACGGAAGTAACACTCTATTAAATCTGCGTTGTTTGCAGGAAACACGCTACCGCCAGTTGACAGGTAAGCTATAGCAACACATCCGTAATTGTTATATGCTTGGTTGACCGAAAACACCTTCGGCAGGTCTGTCCTTCTATTTCAAATCGGTGTGAGTCTCTAGTTTAACACTTGATATATTCAACCATGGAGGTCAAGCAGGTCAGCTTCCTTGGCTTGGGTCACTTCAGTCAATTCAAATCTTTCCGACTCAAGCCCCCGTCATCGTGGCAAAATAAGTTTTATTCAAAATGAGTTTTTTCAGAATTTTTACGACCTATAGTAGTTAGTTTAAGCAAACAAAATGCTAATTATACATAGGTTGCCGATTTCAGAAAACAAAGCACGAACATTTTTGAGTTTACAAACTTCTGCTTTCAACAGATCAATGCACGTATCTCAACAGCTGCAACGGCAGAGGCACACAACGATGTGAAAATAGTTATAACAGCCATACCTGCTATTGTAATAGCGCTTACACTGGGACAAAGTGCGATAGAGGCAAGTAAAAAGCGCAAACATTTTCCTGTTAGTGACTGATGTTTACTAAGACTTATACAAGCATGCTGTTTCATACTTAGCCTACTGGTTCTCCAAGGAAAATGTTTGCGCTTCTTCTGTTTTCTAGCATCATGTCATGCTAATAGTGCAGCTGTTATTTTAATACAGCTAAGTTTGATCTTTTATTCGATTTTTAATATTTTGATGCGCAAAATTCAACAATCGACTATCTTTGTGGCGTCTGGTTTTTATACAGCTGCATTGATTCCAAATTCTACACCAAATGCTTCTTTCGTTAAATGCCTTTTACCATGACATAAAAACGGGGTATATATTTTGCACAGTAAAAGTACTTTATAATCGTAATTCGTTTCTTGTCGCAGACGTTAACGAATGCACGAGAGTAAGGTGTGGACACGGAACTTGCAAGAACACGGTGGGATCGTACTACTGCTCGTGTAGCAGCGGATGGACTGGATCTACCTGCAACGTCGGTATATAAACCACGTTTATTTTGAATTAGAGAAATCAGAGNCAAGAACACGGTGGGATCGTACTACTGCTCGTGTAGCAGCGGATGGACTGGATCTACCTGCAACGTCGGTATATAAACCACGTTTATTTTGAATTAGAGAAATCAGAGCAAAACAGTATGAGTGGAAAGTACATTTATAACAATTTTTTTCCTACAGATTACAATGAATGTCAATATAAAAGCAACTGTATCCACGGACACTGCACCAACAGACCTGGGACGTACACATGTGCTTGCCAGAGAGGGTGGAAAGGCACGAGATGCGAACAAGGTGAATAGCGAGGCCAATGTAAAACACAAAAACCAGCTTCTATTGTAAAGTGTTCGCCCTGATTTGAAGTTAAATCCTGGGATGGCCAACCACAGCGGCCCATGAGTCAGAAGTGGCGTTTGTAAATTTCGTAAATAATTGCGATCTGCAAATACCAAAGCCAACTCGGATATGACAGCTGTTTTTAAGGAACAAAACATCTTATAAAAGCAAAAAGCCAATATGATTTTGTGAGCTGCAAACAGTGCACACTGTTTCGACCTGTAAGGCATGGCTTTTCAGCCTGTTACTCACAACAAACTGGAGTGCCGTAATTTGGCTACACTAGCCTAAACGGCCAATGTCCCGTCACCAGCTGCACTGATGAGACCTCCCCCCCCCCAACAGTGTGCACTGTCTGCAGCTTACAAAAACATCTTAAACCCGTAAAATTAATCAGATAAATGACAAGCGTTTAAATTTATTTACATGTTTTTCTTCACATAGATATAAACGAGTGTGCCATGAGGAGGTGTCGAAATGGGGCAAGTTGCGTTAACAGCCTTGGTTCTTATCAGTGCACCTGTACTTCTGGCTGGACGGGGCCGCATTGTGAATACGGTAAATACCTTGTCAAAACTCCAGTAAGCAATCCTTAGCTGTCTTAACTACATCAATCGAAATTTCTCGGTATTTTTGTGCAGACATAAACGAATGCAAGAATCAAGTGTGTAAAAACGGCGCTGCTTGTACAAACACAAATGGCTCGTATTCGTGCAATTGTTCCATTGCCTGGACCGGAAAACAATGTGACATTGGTGAGAAATAGATGAATAAATAAATACATTTATACAAAGAGTAACCGTGGGTAAATCATCTAGCGAAATCCTTTTACAACAAACTTTATAGCCGGTTGTCTTGTGTTGTCATGTTTACAAAATAACAAAAACCTAAAAACGAAAAGGAAGTTTTTAAACATATTGTTCGAATTTTTGATGACGTATTTTTTTGTGTAAGCATGTTGTCGCTTTCATACTTAAACAGTGGTCTTCACACTTTTCAGTCACGGAACCCTTAGCTAGTTTCAACTTTTAAAAATAGTAATGTTTTGTGATACTTGAATAATGTTACGCATGTGCATTGTTATGCAACTCATGCCGAAACACGTAACTTTCGTGTTATTACTATTGTGGTGTTATTACTATCCACAAAATTTTCAACTACTTTCTAGACGTGAACGAGTGCTTGCGGACACCAGGGATCTGTAATAATGGCCAATGTTTAAATACTGTGGGATCGTACACATGCAGTTGCCCAGCATCTTGGACAGGAGAAAATTGCGAAATTGGTAAGAAACAGTTCAACACAGAGAGATCAGATAATTCCTCGTGGAGCAGATGAAAAAACTATATGTTTACACCTTATAGTTATTACCACTGCAAAAAAGCATTTTAGTTGGGCAATTTTGTTTGGAATATTCGATGACGAGCCAAGTGTGACAATATTGAATTTTTAATTGCGTAGATATTAATGAATGCAAATCTAGTCCATGCATTAACGGATGCTGCAACAACACAAAAGGCAGCTTTACGTGCGTTTGCAACAGCGGGTTTGAAGGATATCTGTGTGACACAGGTAATAACTTCGGTATTTTTTGCTGATTAATAAGTTTACACTGTTGTGCTTGTCATAGTTTTGGTTACCATAAATTGTGCTTTTTTTAGGCCTGTCAGATTTTGTAACAAGTTCGTATGGAAATACAACTGCATTTTTCGAGTATTTTTGCAGAAATAAACGAATGTACCATGTACTCCTGTCCGCAAGGAATGGAATGTTACGACGGAATTGGGTCTTACCTTTGCGCCCACTGGGTCATTAAAGACGACGTTGAAAAGGGTAAACACAACTTGAAGTTGAGAAACTAATCTTAAATTTTAGGCCGGGCTCGACACTAGATTTAAAACTGACCAGTTCTTGGAACGCATTTTTTCTAAAATAATACTGGTTCGTTTACATTTTCAATAGAAGTTAGTTTAAAACTCAAAATTTTGTCTTATTCCGACGAAAATTCCACCAGGAGAACGTACGTTCATTATTTCATTCCTTACGCATTTCTAGATACAAACGAGTGCTTACCAAGCCGCTGTCCCGAAGGGATGAACTGCCTGGATGGTTTCAACTCATTTTTATGCACCAAACCCGACATAATATGTCACCAATCAAATACGACTCATGAACCATGATGTTTCGCTTTGATACCGCGAAAGTCATCAGTTTGAAAACAAGAGATCCAATTATTGCTTTTTTGCTGCTGTTCAAAGCTTTTAAACTAAAAAAAAAAGTTTTTACATATTAAACAACGCACCCTGTTTTCAATATATCTTTCAGTCACCACCTAGTAGAAAAGCGAAATGCGCATCGATCAGCAGCAGAAATACAAGTGCAGAGTACCCAAAACAATATGATCGGATATAAAGAGTTGTTTTAGAGAAAAACAGCTTTTTTTCTTGTGAGATAAAAAAATCTTTTGCAAGGTGCAACATAAAAAGAGAAGTGAACGACATTTTTATTCTTTTGGTAAACACTGTATCTGTCTAACTTTGTCGTAAAACGAAGAACGCTAATTTCGACCAAATTATCGCTAATTTCAGTGACGTCCGCTTAAACTGACTTTGAATCTGCGCTTTACCTGACCATGGGTTGCTTGCTAGCACTAGGTGGTCAAATATGCAACAGCCGCAAATATAGTCAGAGCAGTTTACAGCGTTTCCTAACCTTTCCAGGCACCTCACTATTTTGGTCTCAGCATTACCATTTTCAGACTCGATAAACAGATAAAATAAAGCAACGAAGACAATGTACCGTTATAATAGAAACTGTGTAAGATACCCAAACAAAAAAAATACAATTATAAAATATCACAAGTGTTACAAACACGAAAACCCCTCATTTAAAACTTACTTGAACCGGAAAATATTGCTTTACCAAGAACGGACTTGCGTTGTACTTTATACACTCCAAACAAGCAAGAATTGGACATTGTTTCCAGCGTAAACAAAAAATAAAGGTAGGCCTAAAGGAAAAATCTAAAAAATCTTCAAGGAGTAACGAGGTAAAATTTTATTATTATCTTGTATAGTAACGGAATTATTATTACAGATATAGAATAACAATTTAAAAGACCTTATTATTTACATAGTTTTGCTGTCAAACCTAGCGGTGGATGGACGGAACCTAAAATCCCGGTAAGATAGCATCTATTTCAACAGCAAAGACGATGACCAGCCAACACCAACAGTCGAGATTGGAAATGCAGCCACAATCACCGTTTTGTCATAACGGATTATTGAATTCTCCTTCACAGAAAAAATGCAGTCTTGCAGCTGAAGATTTTGCTGACGACGCAGAAAATTAGGAAAAACCTCAAGCAAGTGATTTGAATAAATTTTTATCCCTGTGATCTTTACCGCATAAGTTTTTTGACAGCATTATTTGACATAGCAGTTTGTAACTATTGCGTTTTAGGTGGTAGTGTTGGGGAGTGGTAAGTTACCCTCCCCCCAACAGTAGCACTGAGTGACGGCTAGATATCAGTCCAGCGATTGCCGAAAAGCCTTTACAGCACTTAAAAATACATTAAAAAATATTATGTTGAGGTGGTTTTCAGCAGTCAATATCATGCTGGACTATGGGTTCGAAGGGTAATTAGTTGTCTAGTATTCAGCTGTGTAGAACCGGAGAGGCCAAATGGAAGTTTTGTAACTTAATTTGGACAAAGAAATCCTGGTAAGAATTCACAAATTCCAGATACCTGCACCAAAAGCAGTTCTTCAGGAATGGTGCTGAAGACGCCTTCCTGTGCACATCATAGGAATTTTTTTTTCTAATGAAGCAAATAAAAAATTAGGGATCATGTTTTACCTGGTTTTTCTATCGTCACTTTACAACCTAATAGTCTGATGTTCTTTGTTCAATTAATTTGGTTTCTTCTGGTTTGTCCAACATAAGTTATATTATATTTGCTGGTAAGTTTGTAGGACAATGGAACAGTGGAATAATGTACTGTAATAAACAAAATAATAAAAATAAGTTGTAGGTCAGTTATGCAGTTCTGCATATGCTAAAAACATTAGGCATTAAGACACAATGTATCTACACTAGAACACAGCTGTTTTAAAAAATATAAAAAGTTAAGATGTTATTTTTTTTATTGAACATAGGTCAACAAGGTTGCTTGGAGCTGTCTTGCTGGTAAAAAAAAGCTGGTAGCCCAGATGATGACAATCAGCAATTTTGGAAACATTTTTAATACTTTGCATTCACTGCAATAATGAACAATCTTTTTGGTGGTTATGTTTCCATGAACCTAAATAGAATTTTAGAATGATATTTAATTTAGGATATTTTCATTAGAAAGCTATTTGTAATTTGATTGATGTTTGAACTTGCCTGATAGATTAGACTCCTTGACAACCAAACTCTTCTGAAACTATATAAATTCCTCTGATATGAGGTGGGTATTTTATTCAAGGTTGATGTTCACATGATTGTGAAAGAGTCATCAGCAGACACAGACAAATAACTGCTGCCAAATACACAAAAGTTATCTTTACTTTTGTCAAAATGTTCGTAAACCATCAGGTACCATTTTTAAAGTCAACACCACAATCTTATTACTACAATATGTTTATTTCCTGCAAACATAAAACTCAATATATTTATTTCCCGCACACATAAAACTTAATGCTAGAAACAAATAATGCAATCTCACATTGACAATGTTAAAACAAATACATACCACTAAATTGCCGACCAATTTTATCCATTTTTCGGGATTCCTTACAAAGCAACTTTCACCAATTGGTTAGCTCGTCATCATTGTAAATCTATAGCTCCCTTGTTTGTTTACGCTTGATTTGAGAACTTCAGTTGAAAACTTAAAATTAATGGTTGTCCGGCGTTTCGAGCAAGTTGCCGCCAATCATTAGATGGCGCCAAAAGTGCCCAAACTAGTCGCAACCATAGAATGCTAAAAAGTTGCCCGAAGATTTTTTAAACACATTGTAATTTTGAAGGAGTGCGTGGATTTAGTAGTGTTCTGCTTACATCGCAATATTTAAAGAGTTCGAGGAAATAGTAGCAATCAAGCTTGTGCAGAGAGCTCCGGTGCCTATAAAATTGCCGCTACATCCTAAGCTGCGTAGAAACGGCCGAAGAAAATTCATAACTTTCGACAAAGTATTTTAGCAAAGAATCCACAACCCCTAATATATCTGCACCTATAGAAGCGGTTCTACAGAAACTGGAGGTGATGAAGATACCTACAGCGTTCCGTGTACGTCATAAAAAATAAATTTTACTATTGCATGTCACCTTTTAGTTTTTACTGTAGGTGCGTTAATAAACAAACAATAAGTACATGAGCTGGGTGTTTTTGTGCAATATTGTATTCCAAATAAAATGACTTTGTTGAACAAAGCATAGATCAGTGGTTCCCAACCAGGGAAGAATTTGATGAGTTAAGGGGAGGAATTTCCACTTTGTATTTAAGTTATTCAAGATAAGTGTAGTACTTCTTTTAAAATAGTCCAGTGATCTCGACCTTTTCAATGTTACTTTATATCACTTCTTGTCAGTAGGGGAGGAATGAACAGTTCCAAAATAAGCGAAGGAACGCATCAAAAAAGGTTGGGAACCACTGGCATAGATTATAATTGTGCTTAATTCCTTCTTGCAAGATACTTTTTACTACAAATTTTTTCACCTATTATTTTGTTTGTTAAACTACTCTTTTGACGCTCGTGGAACACGCCGACTAATTACGTTAGTGGTTTTGCCATTCACATGTGATTTAACTAACTTTGCAGGAAAAAATAGACTGGTCCAACATTCCTACACGACGCGTCGTTCGTACTTCACAAGTTAATTTGTGATGCATATTGAAAACAACATTTCAGTGTCAAACAAAAAGATTTCAAACGTTCATTAAAAATTTCAGCATAGATGCAGAGCAATACAGTTATCTCGGGGCAAAAGAACAATTATGAACAANCCACTGGCATAGATTATAATTGTGCTTAATTCCTTCTTGCAAGATACTTAAACTACTACAAATTTTTTGACCTATTATTTTGTTTGTTAAACTACTCTTTTGGCGCTCGTGGAACACGCCGACTAATTACGTTAGTGGTTTTGCCATTCACATGTGATTTAACTAACTTTGCAGGAAAAAATAGACTGGTCCAACATTCCTACACAAAGCGTCGTTCGTACTTCACAAGTTAATTTGTGATGCATATTGAAAACAACATTTCAGTGTCAAACAAAAAGATTTCAAACGTTCATTAAACATTTCAGCATAGATGCAGAGCAATACAGATATCTCGGGGCAAAAGAAAAATTATGAACAAGCTATAAGCTTCTTTCTAGTTCTTCGACTTTGTCTTTGGTTTCTTGAAAAGCTCGCTGAGCTTGCCGAGAAGCTTTTAGTGATTCATCCCGTACAACTCTGAAAATACAAAGCATCTTTGTTGTATTGTACTTATCATCAGATGCAGCACAAATTTAGTTCGGGAGTTAAGTTAAAAATGTTCATAAATTTGTAACCACAAGTGCGTTAGACCAATGGATAAACTGTAGATTTTTTGTGCATAAATGCATTTGCCAGGGCTATGCAATGCAAATTAAACGATAACATGTCATAAAGACTGGTCCAAAAGTAAAAAGTTTTTGGCAAAAATGTCATTTGTTTGGATTACATGTACAATCACCTCATGTTAATGACTTTTAAAAGATAATTTTTCAGAGTTAACTTCGTCAAAATGTAAAACTATCTTTTTTAATTGATCAGCAACGACAACAAGCAAACAGACAAAATCCAATTTAAATCAGTCGAAACCGCTTACTTGTATTTATCTTCCACTTCCCACAACAGAGAAAACGCTTCGTCGGATGAGACGTCTGTTTTTGACTCCAGTGCATGATTAAGCGGAACTTCAGTTACTTTGACGTTTCTACAAACAATTCCAGCTAATCAGAGCGGCGTAATCAGGCTTTTGTTGCACCAGTGTAAACTGTTGTATTTATTCATTAGTGTCAGTAGGAAGATTTTCGAAATGCAAGTACAGTAATGGATCAATACTATTCGTCTCATAACTTTAAAAATGGATGATAAATTTTGGCGTAGACGAACTACACAAAACTGTCCTAAATCTTTTTTTAGACATGTCCCATCTTAAACTCCGAGATTTACGTCCAAACCCTACGTTTTTTTGTGAAAAAAGTGGCTTCTCATGACCACCTTACCACTCTCTAGATCTGTTGCGAATCCCTGTTGGATATGCATTCAATTTCAAACAAAAGAATCATCAAAAAAGAACAATGTTTTTGATTGGGTGTATTGCAAAACCCATTTACAGTTAAGTAAAAAATTATGAAATATTGCGTTGATAAAGAGCCTGTCCCGTGACGGCTTTTCATTTTTTTATGTTTTCTGTAGTCGAATATACCTTGTCTTTAGTTTTTGCAGAACGTCAGTCAGCTGGTCCTCCTTGGTTGGCCGCTTTGTAGTTTTTCTTTGACGAGCTACAGCCATAGCTTTCGTGTGTCTGGAGGTTTGCGGCTGATAGCACGGTAGAACTTGATTTAAAACGACGTCCTTGCTTCTGAATACTGTTGGATGTGACAACATGTGGTGGAGAGCTCGGACGTTGCCCTGTATACCTTTAACAAATGATTGAAATCGTAGGATTTACTTTTGTTTTGATATTGCATATGTAGGGTTGCCAACCGTCCTTTATTTGAAAGGACAATCCTTTATTCAGCTCTATTTGCCCTTGTCCTTTATTGAGATTTGAAATAACACTATTTGTCCTTCATTTTAAAATAGTTTTGACTTGTGGTTAAATTTTTGAACTGCGACTCGAAGGACCAAAACAAATTTAGCATATTATACAAGGTAGTTATGATGGAGGCTCTTTACAAAATCGAGCCATAATTTGTTATGAAAGAAATCTATGTGAGAAAACTTGTATTAGTAGTGCCAACATTTTGTGTCATCATCAGATCGAAATATTAATTGAAAGGGTGTTTTCGAGACGTGATAAAATACCAATCAAGTTTTTGTCCTTTATTGTAGCTTAACAGAGTTGGCAACCCTATGCGTATGGTTTGAAGCCTGTAAAAGTTTTGAAGCCTGTAAAAATGCTGTTTTAGCGTAACTTCTACAAGTGTAAACTTAACTGGCATCAATCTTACCCAATGCTTCGTATTGAAGGAAGCCAAAATAGTAAAACCCAAGTTACAGAAACGCCGTTCCGAAACCAATAAAACAGCATCCAACGTAACAGCGGCATGACCGATAGGCTCAAACGGCCTTGTCCCGCAGATGACAATGAAATTATAAAAATGACAAGGAAATAAACGTAAAATAACGTTGCGCAGCTATTTCCGGCTTGGTGATTGTTTTAGTGAAATAGGGTCGCTATTATTTCTTTCACCGAGCGAAATAAACTCAACTCAACATAGTTGTTTGCAGCATTCAGTTTTTTGGTGGCATGAAGGATCAGTCGGTTTATTGATTACTAAGAAAAATGTAATTGCGTCACCAGTGCATCCTTACCAACAGGTTCGTGCAAACTAGAGTCCGGTCTCGCGTCCAGCAAAACTTCGTAACCTTTGTATTTTGGATTGTCTATCTTTGGTGCTGAGGGTGGCCGTGGTTTGGTTGTTTTCTCCTTCTTTGGGCTCTGTGTTAAAGACATTTTAGGGGCGGAGTTCTAGCACAAACTGAAATCAACAAGTAAACCTTAATTTTTGGAGCGGTTTCGTGCGAATATTCTTCGTCGACTTGTGTCAAGAACACATTGTCTTCAGTAGATGTTTTGTCTAGACAACAATCAAAGCTTGAATTTTCGAAAACGCAATAATTCGGTTTGGGGCCGTTAGTACATGAAAGTCTCATATCCTTAGGATAGTCGTGTTTTGTTTACGTAAAAATGAATTCAAAACATTACGTCAGGCTTGGAAGAATCGTAATGCTCAGCACTACGAGTAACCCATGAAGTGCGACTATGGGGGTTAGCATGAAAAAACGGTTCATATTANTCCACTATGAGGGGACAATGTCCTACTCTACTGCAGTGACGCAATCACGCAACAATCGCAATAATGCCTGATTCTTACAGAAAAGGCTATTACAGCTTAATACCTTGCATACATTTAATTTTAAGCTATTTGTACTTGGGAATAAATGCATTTTGTTAGCTCTTTGGTGGGGCACTTTGATTAGCCCAAAGAAGACAAAGGAATTTCAAAATGCTTCACAGGCCGCACAAACAGATCTTGTGGGCCGCGTGTTTGAGGCCACCGGTCTAAAGCATCGAAAGTTGATATTCCACTTGTATGCGAGTGCAGGTGCTTAAAGTAGACAAATCTTAAACTATCAAGTTAAAATTGTTTGGTTGTTGTCATACAGTTTGTTTAATTTTATGAAAAAAAGTCTTGCAATGGTTGTTTGTGATGGTGTTATATCATCTTATGATCAAAAACGGCGAAGTGGCTTCATAAAGGAATGTGAGACCAACAAATTGTATTACTTTGCCAAAATCAGTGTTCTTGACCACTCTCTTAAATTGGAAACTCAAACTTCTGTCAAATTTGAGCTTCATGAACTAGATGGAAGAGACCCAGTTGCAGTTAGAGTTCGCCCTGGCCGAAAAGTTGCCAAACCAACTTTACCTGTTGAAACCGAGGACCACATTACNGTAGTTTTTCTTTGACGAGCTACAGCCATAGCTTTCGTGTGTCTGGAGGTTTGCGGCTGATAGCACGGTAGAACTTGATTTAAAACGACGTCCTTGCTTCTGAATACTGTTGGATGTGACAACATGTGGTGGAGAGCTCGGACGTTGCCCTGTATACCTTTAACAAATGATTGAAATCGTAGGATTTACTTTTGTTTTGATATTGCATATGTAGGGTTGCCAACCGTCCTTTATTTGAAAGGACAATCCTTTATTCAGCTCTATTTGTCCTTGTCCTTTATTGAGATTTGAAATAACACTATTTGTCCTTCATTTTAAAATAGTTTTGACTTGTGGTTAAATTTTTGAACTGCGACTCGAAGGACCAAAACAAATTTAGCATATTATACAAGGTAGTTATGATGGAGGCTCTTTACAAAATCGAGCCATAATTTGTCATGAAAGAAATCTATGTGAGAAAACTTGTATTAGTAGTGCCAACATTTTGTGTCATCATCAGATCGAAATATTAATTGAAAGGGTGTTTTCGAGACGTGATAAAATACCAATCAAGTTTTTGTCCTTTATTGTAGCTTAACAGAGTTGGCAACCCTATGCGTATGGTTTGAAGCCTGTAAAAGTTTTGAAGCCTGTAAAAATGCTGTTTTAGCGTAACTTCTACAAGTGTAAACTTAACTGGCATCAATCTTACCCAATGCTTCGTATTGAAGGAAGCCAAAATAGTAAAACCCAAGTTACAGAAACGCCGTTCCGAAACCAATAAAACAGCATCCAACGTAACAGCGGCATGACCGATAGGCTCAAACGGCCTTGTCCCGCAGATGACAATGAAATTATAAAAATGACAAGGAAATAAACGTAAAATAACGTTGCGCAGCTATTTCCGGCTTGGTGATTGTTTTAGTGAAATAGGGTCGCTATTATTTCTTTCACCGAGCGAAATAAACTCAACTCAACATAGTTGTTTGCAGCATTCAGTTTTTTGGTGGCATGAAGGATCAGTCGGTTTATTGATTACTAAGAAAAATGTAATTGCGTCACCAGTGCATCCTTACCAACAGGTTCGTGCAAACTAGAGTCCGGTCTCGCGTCCAGCAAAACTTCGTAACCTTTGTATTTTGGATTGTCTATCTTTGGTGCTGAGGGTGGCCGTGGTTTGGTTGTTTTCTCCTTCTTTGGGCTCTGTGTTAAAGACATTTTAGGGGCGGAGTTCTAGCACAAACTGAAATCAACAAGTAAACCTTAATTTTTGGAGCGGTTTCGTGCGAATATTCTTCGTCGACTTGTGTCAAGAACACATTGTCTTCAGTAGATGTTTTGTCTAGACAACAATCAAAGCTTGAATTTTCGAAAACGCAATAATTCGGTTTGGGGCCGTTAGTACATGAAAGTCTCATATCCTTAGGATAGTCGTGTTTTGTTTACGTAAAAATGAATTCAAAACATTACGTCAGGCTTGGAAGAATCGTAATGCTCAGCACTACGAGTAACCCATGAAGTGCGACTATGGGGGTTAGCATGAAAAAACGGTTCATATTAAAAAGAAAACATAATTTATTCAAAAGACTCCAATGGAAGGTATAGTTTTCGGTTGAAGGGCTGCCACACATTTTTCACTCTTTGCTTTAATGTTGCTAAAAACATAATGGCTTGAAACATTTTGTCAGTTGATAAAGTTAGACAAACATAATGGTGGGTTTAGCACTTCAGAATTAGTCCTCACCTGGTGGTCTTGGGGTCGTTTCTTTAAGATCCGCCACCGGCATGTCACGAATAGTTTGTGACCGAGACGGGGGAAGTTTGGGAACTTCTGGGCCAATTGAATTCTGCAGGGACTTGATTAAAACATCGACTGGCTGTTTGGGAATTTTCGGGACGTGTGTAGTTACCTGAAATAAGTGTTGATTTATAACCTGGAGGCTGTACATCCAACCAAGAGATTTTATCTTCAATTTTTACAAGCCATCGTGTCAGAGTAGCAATATTATCACGTTGAAACGATATCAAAACCAAATTGGTACCTTCCGATTTTTCTCAGCGGGCATTATTAGTTGTGGCTTAACAACTGGTGCTTTCGGTTGAAATCTATGAATGTTAATTCCCAACCTTGAACGCAAGTAATGGGAAATAAGTGATGGTTCCCCTAAAAAAATGATAAAAGGTAATTTAACTGGACATGTACAAGGCAATCACCTAGTTATTTACCATTGTTGTTTGTTATAATTGGGTTTCCATACATGACCAGATGTTTGAGTCTCGGCCAAGCTGCCACGGCCAACACGCATTCTTCCTCGCCAATTGAATTGTTGGCGATGCTCAGGAGACTATAAAATATAGACAAAATGCTCTTTGATTTACTAAAATGACAACCATCCAAATATGGCATTTACAGGGCCTTGTTAACATCTGATAGGACAATTTTAGATAGGTTTTCAAAAATACTCATATATTTTTCACAGTTCAAAACATTGCAACTTTAGGACGAGTTACACTGGCATCTTGAACAAAACATACTAACTTAAACCCTAACGGGTAGGTGAATTTTTTTCGGCAACCTTTGCGTACCCCGCACATAGCCGAGTACATCTTTTCGAGCTAAGTTCAACTTTTCGTGAGATAACTTCCACATTATAGTCAATACCGCAAACCCTACTTGGAGGTCGAACAAAAACGTAACCCACCGAAGTTGTTTGAACGGTGGATTTGGCGACGATGGGTCGATCGACATATCCAACGTTAACAGGGAATCGGTTGTCTCTGGAACTTTCTCTTCTGTCCTCGCAGATTCGGTAAAATGCGTTGAAGTCGCCATGTTTCGTTTGTTTTCGTCGGTAGTGACTTCTTCAAATTAAAAAAATGCATTAAGGTTTCCATTACCAACACGAATTAGAAGAAAGTTGCTACAAAATTCCAACCGGTTGTGGAAGGCTTTTTGCCTTGTCCGCTTGAGGTTCTTCGAGATGAACGACTTTTTCGACCACTGGAGGTCGCTGACTTGCGCTGGCCAACGGAAGAGTGAGCCTCGGATACAACTTTGTCTCCAACCACCTTAAAAAGCATTATTTTCAGCCAGTAAATACTTTTGAACAGCTTTGATGCTGTTTCCGAATTTGAAAACAAATCCACTGCAAAACTGTCTACTCCATTGCAGTACAGCTGGAAATTTTTTTACATCCAATTTATTTTTTATAATTGCATAGTTTAGTTTAGTTTTATTTATTTCGCGCTCTTCGAGCAGCGGGGTGGGGAAAGACCCTGGGGTCACCTTGTCAGCCACTCCAGATTTTGATTTTAAGGGATTTGTAAGTTCAATCGTTATTAACTGAGTTTTCACTAGATTGGAGCAATTGCCACCAAAATGGCTAAGTTGTTCACAAGGTTGTGGTTTCTAATCCTGTCTAATCCAATGGCTGGTGATTCCCTATGCAATAAACTTACATGGCATAAAAATCAAACAGCCAGTGCTACTTTTAGTTAAACAACAGATACTGGGGCAGGCAGGATTGTCAAGAAAACCGCACAAAAGGTGTTGCATAGATAGCCACTTGATGAGAAATAGAACTACCATACCTTGAGGTGTGGGATGACCTCGATGCCATTTTTATCCAAATTCAACTCCCGTAACTCTGGCAAGGGAGCGAGGGCAGCAAATGTGGATAGGTCAGACAAATGATTTTCATCAAGCAGGAGGACTTCCAAATTCTTATATCTCACCAGCATTTCGCTTTCCCCCTTACTGAATCAACAATGATGTTGGGGCATGTTAGCTTCGCTTAATAAATTTAAGTTGACTCCGGAAACAGATTAACAGTTTTAATAATATTGGGTTCATATACTTCCATTACCATCAAGATCCAATGTTTTAAACTTATGTTGTAAAATTGATACATATTGTGCTTTCTTGCCTTACCTATTAATGGCCATCACTGGCCGAGCCATGTCAGGTGGTACAGAATGCAAACCATTTCCAGTTAGGGTTAAAACTTTAAGATTTTGTAATGTTCCAAGAGATAACAAATCTTGAGGGCTTAAATTGTTGTAGGACAGGTCTAGAACCTGAATGAAGGCCCAGTATTAATGGTTTTTGTGTTATACATACTTAGACAAAATTGCTTGAAAAGGAAAAAAAGGTTTACTGTCGTCANTTACCTATTAATGGCCATCACTGGCCGAGCCATGTCAGGTGGTACAGAATGCAAACCATTTCCAGTTAGGGTTAAAACTTTAAGATTTTGTAATGTTCCAAGAGATAACAAATCTTGAGGGCTTAAATTGTTGTAGGACAGGTCTAGAACCTGAATGAAGGCCCAGTATTAATGGTTTTTGTGTTATACATACTTAGACAAAATTGCTTGAAAAGAAAAAAAAGGTTTACTGTCGTCAAAACAAAAAGTTTAACAAACAGTTAAGCCTCACAATGTAAATTATAAAAAACCCATTTTTAACCTTAAGAACAACAGCAAACCTGCAAATTCGGAAAATCATTAAATTCGACTTGCAGATTTCGCAAACCATTTACAGGAAGCTCAAGCTCTCTCAGGTTTAAAAAGTTTGTAAAGGGACCTGCACATAAAAATGAAAAACTGTTTTATTTGCACAAAAGAAAATGTTCCATTACCACACTCACGGAATGGCAGGATGTTTTCGGCAGCATTAACATAAGCAACATTAGTAAATTGAATTAAATCAGAGCCATTGACTTGGTCAAGGTTGTGGTCTGCAACATTGACGCTGCATAAATCTAACGGAGTTTCTACATGATGTCTTTGCATCTGTAAATACAAAAAGATTTTTATTTAGATACAAGTTCGCATAGGCGACATTTAACAGTTTATAACATCAAAATATTAAATTACTTCCTTAAGCGTTATTGCTGGTGAGCAACTATCACATGCTCATAAATCTATGCATCACTGTTTACTATGTCTGTTGAGCGTAAATGCTAAATCAGTGCCACCTTTTCTGTAGTTTTTCTAGCAATTTAGTGAAAAAACAGCTATAACTGACCAGAAATTTTGCATCAAGAGTACTAAAACTCTTCTTGTTTGAGGTTGTACCTTGACTGTCATTGGTCAATACACTTGTTTCACCCTGAAAAACAGTGCCATCATATTTAGTTTAGCAAACTACCAGTGTCAATGTTTTACCATGTTATAATAAATAAAACCTACCACTATTTGGACATGCTTAGTTGGCTTTAAGTTTGCTTGAAATCTGTTTTCTTGCTCCTCTGCATAAGCGACCACCCATGATCCTGAACCTGCAGAATTTTAAAGATTGACACATACATGATGATTGATGACCATAATATTAACTCCACTGTGCCAAAATGCACAAAACACGATTAAAAAAAGTAGCCAGGGTCAGTTCTAATAAAATAATACAAAATTACAGCAACTTGTGTAAAAATAGTACAAATTTGCTGCAAACAAATTACTTTAACACAAACTTAAATGTCAAGCTAAATTGACAATTTTTCCAAATGTTTGATACAATTTCTTTCTTTTTTTTCTAATAAATTAATATCCATTGTTTCTCTTTTTCTATCACAATTACTTAAAAAGAAAAACGTCAAGTTGTTGTAAATTCCACTTTAAGTTGGGTTTATTTTGCTTTAGAAATTAAAACCAACCTTCATGCAAGTTTCTGGCAATTCCCCGTGCTGGAAAGCAGTTTGTGGGAAAAACTCCTTCTGTTTCAAGCTTCCAAACCGATGGCACAGCCATTAACAAGTGACTTAATTGTCCCCACCAGAGTAATGCATTTACACAAATCTAAAACAACAAACTTTGGAAACTGGGAACTGTCTGGGCGTTTCTGTTGCTTGGATATTTCGAGGTAAACTTTGAAGAAACCGTTCGAAGAACAACATGGTAAATAATGTTTGAAAAGGGGAAAGAGCACCAAACGCTTTTATGCTTTCAACAATTTTTTAGCCAAACACACCAATTTGAAATGTTCTTAAGTTCGTAAATTTGAAGTTCGACGGTGCTAAACAGCAATGCAGCTAACAA
>QXVZ01020276.1:0-14073 GCA_008931825.1 Phallusia fumigata | reverse complement strand
GTGCAAAAAGCTGACGACGAATGGTGACGTGTTTGCTCAAGACACGCGCTGTGTAGTTGCTGGGAAGCCCGCCGCCACCCAGGCTTGTCAGCAGGCCGACTGCCCCCCGGAGTGGCACAGTGGCATATGGTCCAAGGTAAGCAGCCGTAGATGTTACAAACTACTGCAGCTATGTGCATGAATATTCCGCGAACCAGTTGTGTTGCATATAAGTATGCGTTTGTCGGCGTGCGCTGCGCTTACATGCCATGTTGCGAATCATATTGTATCGGCCGTGAGCCATAGAGCACGAAACTGTGTGTTACCCCCCATCTCCACTGATCACAAATCACACCGATCATGCAGTGCTCGCGACAATGCGGACGTGGAACAAGATCGCGTTCGGTCAGATGCCTGAGTGGGACGCGGAGTCTTCCTCACTCATCGTGTGATCATCGCAGCAGGCCAGCTCACAGAGAACGATGCCTGGTGGCTTACTGCTCGCGACGCTATCAATGGTTCATCACCGGTTGGAACCAGGTACGCCACACGTACACACAGATCATCGAGAGTGTGTGTGTGTTTCGTATTGTTGTTATCTTGCATGGTTCGGTTGTTTTATACAAATTTGGCATTTGGCTTCGCTTTGGCTTTTTCCGGCGCTTCTTGGTCGTCAAGAATTTGTGGCGTGATTTTGCGGTGTAAGCGATTCAAGTTGTCTGAATCGATGGCGGGTATTTTAGTCCTCAAACATACCAATCCCGGCCGCAAGCACAGTATGTCTTCGATATGTGGAGAACGCGGCGTTAAAGCCGTCGAGTGATTGACCCACGCGACGATGTTGCGGTCAGACAGGAACGTCGGGTGGCGTTAGAGTAACAGTAAACTTTCTGTCAGCAAACCATATGCAAACCGCCAACTTACCCCTGTGTTTTTTTTACAGTGCTCGGTAACATGCGGTAGCGGTGTGCAGCGCCGTCAGTTGCGCTGCAGCTACAAAAGAAAGAACGGACAATACCGACCTGTTAGCGAGCGACGCTGTAAGAGCTCGCGACGTCCAGCCATCTCTCTGCAGAAATCATGCACTCAACCTGCTTGTCCGTCGGGTCAAGGCGATACTCCAAGCGTTTCGACCGGCGGTCATTACAACCACTACCGGCGAAGCGGTGCCTTCTCGCATAGAAGCGCCCGGTGGATCACTGGAACTTGGCAAAAAGTACGTTGTGTTTTTCGTGTAACCGGCTGGAAGCTATACCCTTTTGGGTTTCACGCTTTAGTTGCCCTTGTGTTAAACGGAGTTTGTTATATCTTGGCCCAACTGCACATCCGAGTTGATTTTGGGACAGCGCAGGCATACATCTTCTATAAATGGCTTCCTACGAAAGTTGGACTGGGCATACAATACCTAATTACGAAATCCAGATCACAACTCTGGGTAGCAATTTCGAATTATGAAAATTGTTAATGCGTTTGTGCATTCCATCGTCTGAATTCAATGATTAATATTCTTACAGTGCTCGGTGAGCTGCGGAGGAGGGGTTCAAACACGGGCTGTGCGCTGTTTACAAGCAGGAAGACCGTCAAGTGTATGCAGTCATCATCGTAAACCCGTCAACAGGAGGTCCTGCAACACTTACCAGTGCTCTGTCAAAGCGAAGGAAACAAAAGGTATTTTTCCCTGTCTTGCAAGCAAACTGTTTGTGCAACAACTAACCACCAAGCTTGATCTTTTCAATGTATCGCATTTGATTACTTATTTCCTTGCGTTCCCAAAATAGTCAAATGTTACCGCTTTGTATTTGTAAAGTCCTTTCTTGGGTTGTTTGAAAATATAATAAATAGTTAAAAAGGGCAAAATAAACTAAACAAAGCAAGAAAACTGTTAACTACGCTTTAACAATAAAACACGCATTTTTTGTTTTAGGATGTAAGGACAATTTTAGCTGGTGCTACCTGGTGCCAAAACATGGACAGTGCGACCACAAATATTTCGGTGAGAACTGTTGTAAGACGTGCCAAGCATCTGGGAGCAGATAATGTCCACAACGTCGCGTTCTTGCGTCTTAAAGATCGCCGTAGCGCATCCCGAGGGAGAAACCACTGTTCGTCGTGAAGCATGTTACCCGTTGTAAACTGCATAGGCAGACTGCATTTTGCTCGAGAGGTCCTCAAACTGCCGTAACTGGCGATACTAAATTACGAATTTTACACCAAGTTCTCGGAAAGCATAAATACACAGGAAATCCACGAGTGTGGCTTCCAGTCATATTCTTTTGCCCGCTTTCTTGCCCAACGCTTGCTTGACCTTTAGCAAGCCTCGAAATCAGCACCTCACATCAAAAGCTTATTGTAGAGTCCTCACCATGCCCATACGGGGTCGTGCGGATTGTAAGCGTCGTATTTTGTTAGATTTGCTCGCCCTATTATATTGAAACAGCATACCGCATCTTTTTACGTTCGCCCGCCTTGTCACGTTCTTTTTACTGTTGTTATTATTATTATTATTTTATTATTTTTCTATTGCGCGGCCCACCTTAACGCTCTCGAGCGGCATCTGCCGGTTAAATGTCGCCCCCTAACCTGCAGTTCATTTCTAACCACATTTTCTATTATTTAATGCAAAGGCCTTGTTGCAGATCTATTTCATTTTCCACTGTTCTACGCAAGAAATTATTTATGTTTTCGTTGTCGAACTTGATTTGCGTGGTCCCTCTCCAGCATGTCGATGTCTGCCACTGGTTTTTAGCTAATCGAGTTATAGACCTAAAACACCGAGTCATCCGCTTTAACACAGTCGCGCGCAAATAAGAATAGGTTTCTGTCAAGCTTTATCTTTGCGGGTTTTTCCGTCATCAGTGTCTTCTTATGTTACAGACCGTAACCACACAGTACGGTGGCTGACAATGGTTTTATTTTTGTTTTGTTTTTTTACTTTGTTGTATTTCGTGCCGTAGGCGAATACAAAAACGAATCTCGAAAAGTTGAATTGGTCAGAAAAGCGTTTGCAGCGGATATTGTTGTAAAAAAGTGTGATTGTTACGAGTCACCTATCAAAATATTACGAAGCTTACAAATAGAGACTAAGAGAAGGCGTGCTTTATGATTTTGACAGATACATTGCAAGAACTTGGGCGAACAGGAAAAAATTAAAGAGAGTCAAAAGTGAAAGTGATAGTTCCAACACCTTTTTTTTTTGAGAAGTTTTTATTTTTCTGATTGACGCATAACTGTTGTTTTGATCACGTCCAGGTGTTTTGTGACACATAGCTGAGGCGTCCGGGTTGCCTGAACTCTGTACAGTTTGTTTGTTTCAGGAATCCCGCGTAAGTTTACTGTCCAGGGCAAAACAAAAGGCCGGGACGTTATTAAAGCCCACGACCCAGTCCCAAAATTATATAACTGTAGTTACGTCGAGTTATATGTAAGGTATCGACAAAGACAAATAGTATTATTCGAAGTGATGCCTTCTTTAAAAAGCAGTTTCTTTACTCTGACGTAATTTTTAATTGAATTGTTGTGTTTAAAAGACAACATTTGTTTAACATCACCTTTAGAGTTTGCATCCACCGGCGGACTTTTCAAGGCAATATTTTATTTAGTTGCAATACCTTGAACAATACATTTTTCACATATTTTGTCCCCACCTCCAAAAAAATGTTTTTGCCTAAACTGCTGATGTAACATCGAGCAAGACACGATCATGATTCAGCAATCTCGTAGCACGTCAATCGTGATGTTATTTGGCTTTATGTCCATTGTGTGAGTGTGACTGTGTGAGTATAAATGTAAGTGTAAATGGCCGTTTCCTGAAAAGTGATTAATGCAGTTCATTTACTTTTAGGTTATACTTTTAAAGACTTAATGCAACATGTGGTTACGAAGTTAAACTTAGACAAACTAAAATGTCGTATGTTGTTAAATTTTTGAAACCGGTTGGACTTTATCAGACTGGTTTGCGAAATTTACTACGAAAAAGAACCCTACAGGTAAGATAAAAATATTTAGTTGTAATGTAGCTATTAATATTGCTATCTAAACTAAACTATGTCCGATGCTTTTGTGTATTTATTTCTTTGATAAAAATCCAAACATATTTCAGTGGATGTTTCTCCATCAAAGAAATGTGAAAACCACGACCTTTTTATACAATGAACCTAAAATCCCAAAAGGTATGTAGGCAGGATACCATTTGGTATTTTATGTTGATGATGCTTATTTTTGACAACAATCTTTCTTTGAAAGGTTTTGAGAAGTTTTTTAAACCAAAGGGGAACGGAAAAAANCAAGCATCTGGGAGCAGATAATGTCCACAACGTCGCGTTCTTGCGTCTTAAAGATCGCCGTAGCGCATCCCGAGGGAGAAACCACTGTTCGTCGTGAAGCATGTTACCCGTTGTAAACTGCATAGGCAGACTGCATTTTGCTCGAGAGGTCCTCAAACTGCCGTAACTGGCGATACTAAATTACGAATTTTACACCAAGTTCTCGGAAAGCATAAATACACAGGAAATCCACGAGTGTGGCTTCCAGTCATATTCTTTTGCCCGCTTTCTTGCCCAACGCTTGCTTGACCTTTAGCAAGCCTCGAAATCAGCACCTCACATCAAAAGCTTATTGTAGAGTCCTCACCATGCCCATACGGGGTCGTGCGGATTGTAAGCGTCGTATTTTGTTAGATTTGCTCGCCCTATTATATTGAAACAGCATACCGCATCTTTTTACGTTCGCCCGCCTTGTCACGTTCTTTTTACTGTTGTTATTATTATTATTATTTTATTATTTTTCTATTGCGCGGCCCACCTTAACGCTCTCGAGCGGCATCTGCCGGTTAAATGTCGCCCCCTAACCTGCAGTTCATTTCTAACCACATTTTCTATTATTTAATGCAAAGGCCTTGTTGCAGATCTATTTCATTTTCCACTGTTCTACGCAAGAAATTATTTATGTTTTCGTTGTCGAACTTGATTTGCGTGGTCCCTCTCCAGCATGTCGATGTCTGCCACTGGTTTTTAGCTNTTATTTTTCTATTGCGCGGCCCACCTTAACGCTCTCGAGCGGCATCTGCCGGTTAAATGTCGCCCCCTAACCTGCAGTTCATTTCTAACCACATTTTCTATTATTTAATGCAAAGGCCTTGTTGCAGATCTATTTCATTTTCCACTGTTCTACGCAAGAAATTATTTATGTTTTCGTTGTCGAACTTGATTTGCGTGGTCCCTCTCCAGCATGTCGATGTCTGCCACTGGTTTTTAGCTCATCGAGTTATAGACCTAAAACACCAAGTCATCTGCTTTAACACAGTCGCGCGCAAATAAGAATAGGTTTCTATCAAGCATTTATCTTTGCGGGTTTTTCCGTTATCAGTGTCTTCTTCTTATGTTATAGACCGTAATCACACACTACGGTGGCTGACAATGGTTTTATTTTTGTTTTGTTTTTTTACTTTGTTGTATTTCGTGCCGTAGGCGAATACAAAAACGAATTTCGAAAAGTTGAATTGGTCAGAAAAAGTGTTTGTAGCGGATATTGTTGTGAAAAAGTATGATTGTTACGAGTCACCTATCAAAATATTACGAAGCTTACAAATATAGACTAACAGAAGGCGCGCTTAATGAATTTGACAGATGCATTGCAGAAATTGGGCGAACAGGAAAAAATAAAAGAGAGTCTACAAAAGTGCAAGTGATTGTTCCAACACGTTTTTTTTGAGAGGTTTTTATTTTTCTGATTGACGCATAACTGTTATTTTGATCACGTCCAGGTGTTATGTGACACATAGCTGAGGCGTCCGGATGGCCTGAACTGTGTACAGTTTGTTTGTTTCAGGAATCCCGCTCAAGTTTATTGTCCAGGGCAAAACAAAAAGCCGGGACGTAATTAAAGCCCACGACCCAGTCCCAAAATTATATAATTGTAGTTATAACGAGTTATATGTAAGATATCGACAAAGACCAATCGTATTATTCGAAGTGATGCCTTCTTTAAAAAGCAGTTTCTTTACTCTGATGTAATTTTTAATTGAATTGTTGTGTTTGAAAGGCAACATTTGTTTAACATCACCTTTAGAGTTTGCATCCACCGGCGGACTTTTCAAGGCAATATTTTATTTAGTTGCAATACCTTGAACAATACATTTTTCATATATTTTGTCCCCACCTCCAAAAAAATGTTTTTGCCCAAACTGCTGATGTAACATCGAGCAAGACACGATCATGATTCAGCAATCTCGCAGGACGTCAATCGTGACATTTAATTGGCTTTATGTCCGTTGTGTGAGTGTGACTGTGAGTATAAATGTAAGTGTAAATGGCCGTTTCCTGAAAAGTGACAAGCTAAAATGTCGTATGTTGTTAAATTTTTGAAACCGGTTGGACTTTATCAGACTGGTTTGAGAAATTTGCTACGAAAAAGAACCCTGCAGGTAAGTAGCTATTACTATAGCTATCTAAACAGAACTATGTCCGATGCTTTTGNCCGTGGCAAGGATTTGGGATAATAGGGTGAATTATTTGGCAAATGTTCTGTTGCTCCTCTCATACGTTTGTCCTGGAATTAATGCTCCCTGTAGCAAAAACAGTATAAATGTGTCTTTTTGATGGCATAAAGTGTTTTTCTGGAGTTTGAGATAAAGATGTATGCAGTCACTAATTGGACAAAGCCATTTACATGTGTTAATCTGAACAATCGTATTTATTAATTTTCTATTTTTGTTGCATAACAATTTATTGTGTTTACAGTTTTTTAAGGAAAAGCCAGGTTCAGAAATGCCTGAAAATCAAAAAAATTTAATTGCCATTGCCATTCTGGGCACTGTAGCTCTGGGATTACATTACATCAACCAGAGGAATGCACGCTATACTCAAATAACATGGAAAGATTTTGTTACCAAGTATCTTTCCAAAAACATGGTGAGTTTACAATTTTTTTGGTTATACTTTTATATCGAAGAAGTTTAAAGGTCAAAAACCTGTGTAATTTTCTGATAATAAATTACACTGTAAGTTGTGTACCCACACATTTTCTCTATGTTTTTTGTTTTGTCTACAGGTTGAAAAACTTGTTGTAAAGAATAAGACAACTGCAGAAGCAAGTGCATCCGGCCTATCCGACCACATTGTAAGCTTACAGAGTAGTCATTTTGCCTGTTTGTTTGTTATTTTATTTCTTGGTGAAAGTCTATCTTCATTTTAACAAATGTTTTGTGCCAACTACACACACTTTTATTTTCTGTTTCATTTTGTAACTTTGATTTGCTTTTTTTACTGCAAGTAGTTGTCCAAACATAAAATTAAACATATTTTTTGTTAATTTGCAGCTGACGTTCAATGTAGGCAGTGTTGATTCCCTTGAGCGAAACCTGGAACATATACAAGAGGAGCTTGGTATTGCTGCTAATGAGCGCATTTACATTCAATATGAAGACAGTTTTCAATGGTAAATCATCTTTAAATATGTGTGTTAGTAGGTGTTTAATAGAGTCAACTTGGATGTTAGTGACTCCACTTAGTTTTACTTTGGAATTTTGAACTCTGACTTGTTAGTGTCTAGTCTCGGCAAAACCTCTTGTGGACACTTGTACACAAAAAGTAACACATCCGATATTTTCATCTAGAAAATCTACAATTATTAACAAGTTTTTGTCAAGACTAGGCACTAACAAGTCAGAATTCATAATCCCTTTGCCGCATTATCAAATACCTTGTCCACTAACCTCCTGTTTTACTTTCTAAGACACTTAGACAAATGAATGCAGTAAAAAGAACCTTCAAAACAAAGTGTATTTAAGTTCCAAGCTGCTGCTGTTCATTAATTTATAAGAATAAAAATGTATATTTTTCACTTTTAACTGATGTATGCAACTAATAACAAGACAAAATACTTAGAACTTAAACTCAGGATTATATTGAAACTGAAGTATTTTTGTTGTTGTTCAATGACCAAATCAATCTTTGTGCAACACCCATTTTTGTCCAGTTAATGAAATTATTTTCTTTGACTTCCATTTAGAAGTGAGTAATTGTTTTGAATCATGCATTATGTAGATCAGTGGTTTTCAAAGTGGGGTTTGCGTTCTCCTTGGGGGTCCATGAAGCGATTTTGTGGGGTCCATGAAAAGTCTTCAGTCTTTCTTTGTTGATAATATATGTCATGATTACTGATATATTCTGAATGCATTTTTCACGTGCAGCGTTGATTGCGCACTTCATGGCACCACCACACAATGGTGTTTTGTGATGTGACAAGTAAAAATTGACACACAATAGGCGTTTGCTGAATTGTAACTGAGTGAAGTTAATTTGAGTTATTTTTTGTTTGGACCACGAGTCGTAAAATGTTTTTGCAGGTGGACTGTTATGCAAAATATGTAAAAAATCTGGGAACTGGTGATGTAGACGAATGTAATTGACATACGTTTGATTTAGGTCCCAAATACTCTCATGGTCAATAGGCCCACTGTTAATCATCGGATACTTCTTGGTAGCATCACGAATGATGAAACCAAAATCTGGAGGTGGCAACCCTATGTCTGGTAGGTAGTTTTCATTACTTTTTGTGTTCTATTTATGTTAACAAGACCTGGGATACTGCCGTCAAGCTACTTGCCTCATGCCTTAGGCTTGGTGTTAGTCAATTCCTACATCAACAGTCAAATCAAACACAAGCATGAGCCCTTAATAAAGAGAAACCCTTTCTCAAAACCAAACAACACAACAGTTCAATTTCAGGTTTGAATCCTTTCCGTGCTGGCGAATCAACTGCGAAGGTGTTGAATAAACAGGACATCAATGTGAGCTTTAAAGACGTTGCTGGCTGCGAAGAAGCGAAGATTGAAATATTGGAGTTCGTCAACTTCTTGAAACACCCACAGCGCTATGAGGAGCTGGGAGCGAAAATTCCCAAAGTAATTGCTACTGAAATCTTATACACTACTGCACGCACACACAAATTTGGCCCAGTATCAAGCATCTCAAGTTAAAACATTGGTACTCAGGTTGTTGTAAAACCAGTCCACTACTTTTTCCATATGTTGCAGTGCCCAAGAAAACATTTCATGGTTTTTAACTGCAACAAACACTTCTTGTATTTCAAAATTGTCTACAAGATTGAAAAATTCCTACAGCAGGTTTCAGCTTACAGCAGTGGTTCCCAACCTTTTCTGACTGGTGACCCCCTATAATGACTTAAAATATCTTGCGACCCGACCAACCCTTTTTGTCTAAACAACAAGATCAAATTCACTTGAAACGGCTGGTTTTGCAACTTCATGGCCTTAACCTAAGGCTTTCATTGTTGATAACAATAATTACTGCGACGTTTCAATGACAATGCCTGTGCAGTTAGCTATGGGCACATAGNTTACAGCAGTGGTTCCCAACCTTTTCTGACTGGTGACCCCCTATAATGACTTAAAATATCTTGCGACCCGACCAACCCTTTTTGTCTAAACAACAAGATCAAATTCACTTGAAACGGCTGGTTTTGCAACTTCATGGCCTTAACCTAAGGCTTTCATTGTTGATAACAATAATTACTGCGACGTTTCAATGACAATGCCTGTGCAGTTAGCTATGGGCACATAGCCTACTGCTTATCGTACCTGACAAGACAGGTGATGCTGGCAAAACCAGTTGTAACCTATGTGTGGTAAAAAGTTTAAAAATATCACAGATCTGTCTGCATTTGTAAAAATATCACATGTCTGTCGTGACCCCCAGAAAACTCCCTGTGACCCCTTTTGGGGTCGTGACCCCCGGGTTGGGAACCAATGATTTACAGCATAGCTTTTGGAAATAATAATAAAGTTTTAAATGAAAGAACAAAGTACAAAGATAAGGAATCAAATGACCTGAAAATCATCTAATTTTCTTCTTATTATGCTTATGCTTAGTTTCCAGAAGAAGCTTTGCTGAAACTAAATGACTTGAGCAAAATAAACTACAACGTTTTCTCTTTACACAAATCGTCGTAGGAAATGTTTGTAAGCAATAACCAAGCGCGTTCTTCTGGCAGGGAGCTATTTTGTCCGGGCCACCCGGAACAGGAAAGACGTTGTTGGCTAAGGCCACAGCAGGCGAAGCGAGTGTTCCGTTCATTTCCGTCAGCGGTTCCGAGTTCCTCGAAATGTTTGTCGGCGTCGGAGCGTCAAGGGTGAGACCATATAATGCAATTAGAAAAGGAACGTAAAGCGTCGTGTATAACAGGCTTGCCAGCATACGCCCCGGGTTTGTTGAAAAGCGACCAACAAGATGTTTTAAAAATATTTTGCATCAAACTAACAAACGTATGCAAGCATAAACAAAATTCGTTTTATTACTTCTGCTTCAGATAAGCGCTGTACTGTGTGATCTAACATTTCATTATTGCTGTAATAATTAACAAAATTAACGTTATTATTCGACGCTTCGACCGTCACATTGTATAAACTTCACAGCTATGCCGCCCGAAATAGTTTTTTATCATTTGTGGCCCTTGTGTAGTTTCAGTTGTGCACGTCCGATGTAAAAAAACTCGATAACTACAAATATTTGCAGTGTATACGTGTACTATTGAGGAACGTCTTACGAAAAACGCCTGGATATTAAGCGTTGTGAAAACAGCATACTTCGGACTAATAGTTTTGCCGATTCATCAGTAACAATTGGCCGTATGGCGGGATCAGTTCATGTGCGGTAACTGCGATTAAGCTGAAAGACAGACAGATTCTGAAAATAACCACTTTTCCTGCAGCAGCGTGTAACTTTTGTTTGTTACAGGTGCGCGACATGTTTTCCCTTGCGAGGAAAAATGCTCCTTGCATCCTCTTCATTGACGAGGTCGACGCCATTGGCCGAAAACGAACCGGATCCGGAATCGGAGGACATTCCGAAGCCGACCAAACGCTTAACCAGCTGCTGGTCGAAATGGATGGTAAATCATTTTGGGGGTAAAATTAGTTTTTTGGTCCGGATTGTCATGAAGCGTTGACCTCGTTTTCCTTGCAACCTAATGACAGGCTAACGTTAACAGCTGACTTGTACATAAATCACAGTATACCAGGCCTGCTGGAGGCGTTATACCGAATCGTATTCGGCTTTTCAATCATTTCCATTCAGCAAGGCGTGTACTAAAAAACTTAGCCTGTGGTGGGGTTCGAACCCACGGCGGGGCCCAATCCGGGATTGAATGGAAATGCTTGAAAAGCCGAATATGATTCGGCTTTCTTGCAGGCCTGGCGTACTGTGATTCTTATGAGGGTTTGCTGTTGTCGTTGGCCTGCAGGAAAGCTCTTACAGACCTGGCTAACATTTTTCTTGTCACGAACGTGACTCGCAATTTCATTTCGAAATACCTCACCACACTTTGTAACCAACTTTCCATCTCTGCTCCAGGTTTTAATACGATCGGCACAAATGTGGTGGTTTTGGCCGGAACCAACCGAAGCGATGTGCTCGATGCTGCCCTCTTGCGGCCGGGACGTTTCGATCGTCAGATTTACGTTGGCCTTCCCGACATTAAGGGAAGATCGTCGATATTCAAGATTCATTTGAAGCCGCTCAAAACCAACTTGGACAAGGACGCACTGTCGAGAAAAATGGCTGTGAGGACCCCAGGATTTTCAGGTTAGGTTTTAGTGCTTGTAGTTGGAGTGTTGACACTTATTGGCATGATCTTGCGATCATTGAAACGCCGGAAATGCTGTGCCGCGATGAAGTTACCAAAAGGAAATCTCATCAAATATGTCATTTGTAAAAATAAATTTAGCCCAGGTGTAAATTTGAAAACACACATGTTGACTCACATCAAAGAATGCGTCGTTTGTGAGAAAAGATTTGATTAAAATAGTGAAAAATACATACAACGTAAGCCTTTGCGATCCAGACAAAAAGGGAGTAAACCCAAGGTTGAAAACTGTTGATCTAAATTGGAGGTTCTTGATCTTTTCAGAGCCAAATATGAAACCCCAAGCTTGTAAGGTGCCGAGTGAAAACATTTATTTTATCAATGTCCTCTCACGAGATAACATCTGAACAAACACCATTGTTACGTGTTCGTGATAATTCAAGTGCCATCGATAATAGCAGACTGCGAACTTGACGAATCCAGAATATGTTGTAACGCATATTTGTAGCGAAGAAAATTACCTTGCGTGACTCCAAGGTTTTCTCGCACTTATTGACTGTTTTATCAGTTATAGTGATTTTTAAACCAGATAAATAAGATCCGCAAAAAGTATGAGAAACCGCATGCGGCCGGTCATTGAGAAAAACTAATCTCTCAGAAAAAATTGACCAATTTTTTATTTGCATTCATTGTGCAGCGTAAAATTCAAGCGCATTACTAGAGTATCGGGGAGTACTACGGTGAATACTGTGCAACGTGATTTCTTCCCCCAGGTGCTGACATTGCGAATGTTTGCAACGAAGCTGCGTTAATCGCTGCCAGGGATGCGGCAACGGCGATCGAAGACAAGCACTTTGCTTCCGCTATAGAGAGGGTTGTGGCAGGTTCGTAACACATATCTATCATGTGCTTGTTTTTATTTATCCCACAAGCATTCTTTTCTCCGCTCTGCTTCTTTCTTTCATGAATTCTGACACAAAACTACCTTTAAAAACAAAATCTGTAACTTTGCCTAAGAAACAGCACTACAATTATGGGCCACACCTGGGCCATTGTGGTGTATGTCGGAATTCATTTAAGTCACCTATGAAATCTTTAATGGAAACTTGAAACGGGCAAAGTAAGCACTACGCACAACACACTGGTTAGTATCAAGATCTAATAAACTGAATTAAACGCCTAGATTGGCCGTAAGGTCGTCGCCAGTAGTTTTCTGTTGCCTGTGCAACGCACAATGTACACGTAACCTCCTAAACCTGGATCAGTTGTTCTTAGTCTTGGTTCGGTTGTGATCAGTGAGGCAATGTGTTAGTCTCTAACAGCTTACTGATTAGCGAAGGCCCTATGCGCTGCGAGCTGTAACGAAGAACCTGTAAAGATTAAGGTTACAAAGTTACATGTAGCTGTTTTAAGTTTTTGCCCTCTATTTTCTAGAGGCCTGAATTACCGATTTTGTAGCCAGCACCTCATCTGTACATAGTTGACAAACTTAATTTTTCGGACCTTTAATTTAACATTTAACCAACTATAACCTATTTTACATGATCAGGGCTTGAAAAAAAGACCCAAGTCCTTCAACCAAACGAAAAAACAACAGTCGCTTATCATGAAGCGGGACATGCCATCGTCAGTTGGTTTCTGGAACATGGCGACCCACTCCTGAAAGTGTCGATTGTTCCTAGAGGCAAAGGGCTCGGCTACGCTTTGTACCAACCTAAGGAGTTGTATCTCTACACTTCAGAACAGGTATGCCAGTCATAATACACGAGGCTTTATTTACTTTTTGACCTCGGCTTGTTTTGTACAAATTGTCTCACTTATGAAGGAAATAGTTTGGCAGAAAGATGTAGGTGAGACCTTAACTGTTACTGAATATGCAGCCAACGCTCGCATAAGGAGTCAGATTTCCAAAAGACACAGTTGAAGAAAAAAACCTTGTTTGTTTGCTAAATGTCCAGAGATCTTTTGATGTATACCGGGAAATTTAGTTTTGAATTAAGGACTTCGAATTTTTCGCAATAGAGTGGATCATGGAGTTCATTTTTTACACACTTTTTATTTTCCGCCAGATGGCGCACCGCATGTGCACGCTGCTTGGTGGCAGATGCGCCGAGAAGATCTTCTTCGACAAGATAACCACCGGGGCTCAAGACGATCTGCAAAAAGTGACGCAGCTAGCCTATGCCCAGGTAATATGACGTATAATGACGTAACGACAGATTAGACATGTTTTGCAGAATGCGTCATGCTCACAACGAGTCCACCGTCGAGATACCGACCTAGCTGCAGTTGGATCATTATTTATTCGACTTTTTCCGATTGATTAAGAGTTTTTGAGATTAATTTCGTTCATCCGATGCCATTGCTGCATAAGTTTCGTGATCCTGGAAACACAAGCGACCGAGACAAGATTAGAACCCGAACCTTCCAGCAGTCGCGCTAACTTAAACCACGGCCGTTTGTGTTTAGGTGACGCAGTACGGAATGAGCGAG
>QXVZ01020274.1:0-12139 GCA_008931825.1 Phallusia fumigata | reverse complement strand
AGGGTCAACGTGGGTATCAGTAAACAGCAGTTCACATTTTAAAACATGTTTTTTTGTTTTAGTTTTTTTTAATTTTCGATACATTCAGGAGACAGAAGTTGAAGGCAATTTTTAAGCGATTTTACGAACAACCTAGAATAAGCAAATTTGGACAGATCCACAAGATCTCAGTTTGAAAACACCCTTAACTTTAACCTAGACCCCCTATTTTAAACTGGTAACTGCGACCTCCCCTTGCCTAGCCTCTGCTCACAATAATACAAAATCGTTTAGTTTGTATTTTCTACCGAGCATACGTTCAATAATCTAATGTTTAAAAACTTGAATTAACATGTTTCGATTCTGATAAAAAGTCAAAATCAACTTTACAAAAAACGTGAGAAGGCGGTTTGTTTTTGCTGCGAGAAAAGACACAAGACAGCAGTAAGTCGATTTGCATTGAGCCTGGGAGTTTCCGAAAGATTTTGCCCACGCAGCTATAGCGACTTGAATTAAGCTGAGAGTAGATAACAGCATGTCTGGGTGTTGCAGATTGCCATGTGTCTCAAGTGCCCGTTAAGTTGGCGGTTTACCGTAGCAAGGAAATAACCGAGTTTTAATGAAAGCGATTAGCTTGCGGCTGAGAGAGTTGGTATATTAGCGGTGTAGACTGCTACAGATTTTGGGGAACAATCTTGGTTCGTGTTTAAGTCTGCTGACAGTTTTGGTTTGGTTTTTATAAGTGCTGCTAGTCTGGAAACTGAAAAGAAATTCTAACGCTTACTTTTATCGCCGCATAAACTGTTGGATTAATGATTTACGTTGAATATTCTTGCGCATATTTATACTTGGCAAAATTTAGTTGATGGAAATTCGATTTGTTGAAGTCGGCTTGTTGTAAACATCGATAGCAATATTTGAGACAAATTTGCTTTATAAAGCAACTTTTCAGAGCGACAGGCCAATACTATTATGGCTTCCAAGCTTCCATAGCACAGCAGGCTTTTTTAAGGTATTTTTACGTAACAACAGGAGAACGACCGAACAAATGTTAAAGAAAGTTCTGTAGAAAAATAAAGGATGATCATGGTCGTATTTATAACATTTTGACAAGCTTACAAAACCCTTTAGCCAAGCCAGCATGATGTTTCAGTTTTAAATACCTCTAAACTCAGTATTAAGGAGATTAAAGTCAAGGTCATGCGCTGCCATATGACAACGAAGCGACCGCTTGACTTTTTAAAATTAAAAAAGTTTGACAATTTCCATAAAATCACGTCTTCGATTTGTCGCAAGAACGAAAATGCGCAATCGGCTGGGTCTGGTTCGAAGCAGGCAATTATAAAATCGACGGATGAGATTTGTGAGGCAAGAAAAGAGAGAGAGATGACGCGCTGCCTTCTTCTCTTTTAACGCTGAAACGAGAGTGCAGGAGAGAGTGAGTGTCGCGGGTGTGGGAGCTTTTTTCGGTTTCTCTCGCTCAGCAGCCAAACCCGCGTCTTCGTAACGACAATTCCAAATCAGTTTCATTCTCTAATAGCGCTGCAGCACTGTCAGTTTGCGGCGAGGCACAAAGTGTTAAAAACAGAGTTTTATTCGATTTATTTTGCAGGCGGTGTAGCATTGCAGGTTGTTTTCTGGTTTGGATTTATTTATTTGCAACGGAATATTTTTTGGAAAACGCAAAAGGCTGCGAACGAATCTAACCAGCTTCTATATGATGTTAATTCCCCAGCACCTGGGCCTTGGAGCTACCGAGACCCACAAACCCCCGTATTTCGTGGACCCCACCGGCAGCCCCCCTTCCATTGTGGCTTCAGTCAGTACAGGTCAAGTTGGAAGCAACGGAGCCCAGACAGTTTTCTCGTATTCGACGGGCGACGGGTGCCTGATTCCCGGCAGAATGCAGTCGGAATTGCCAGGGCTCAACATGTACGCCCCGCAGCCCGGCTCTTCGGCTCTGGCGTCGCCGACAAATTATGGATCGGTTCCCGGGGCTGTAGCCGCGACGCCGACCCTGATGACGCCGCATTACGGGGGAAGCGGAATCGAACATTCACCTTATTACTCAACACTGGTAAGTTGCCTTTGTATTTAAAATTCGAGCTTCAAAATGGCGCGTTTTTTTCCAATGCTGCATTTGGTGATTTTGGTTCGAATTTTGCGACGGCGCTTAAGGAGGTACTTGTGACGACACAGTAATTAACATTCGATAATTAAAGCGCGCACTTGGCGGCTTGGTTCGTAGCGCGAATTCATGAGTTTTCGAACAGAACAACTCGACTTGTTCTCACGCGGATTCGGGCGAGTCGGCGGCGTTCGCTTTGATGCAGAAATTTTGAAACAAATTGCTGATCACACCTATTCGAATTCCGAGCCGAAAATTGGTCGAGTTGCAAAATAAATGCGAGTTTGGGTTTTTCCCAAACATTCGGTTGCGATGCCGACAGCGAAATTGGTAAAACCACAGATGATAGCGTAAGTAACATTATGTTTAAGTTCTTTTCGAAATACAATGTTGTTTATTAAAGTTCGTCTATGCGTCCGAAAATCTCTCAACAAATTTTATTTGTTCAATCATTTTTTCAGAAAACACATTTTTTTGAAGAATTAAAAGCTTTATCGCAATTTTTCCATAAATTATCCTTTTTAAAAATAATGTTTTCCGTGCGTTTTGCGTCATTTCCGATTTCGGCTGACGAAACATTACGTAGATTCCGCCACAGAGTTCACCTTCATCTATATTTGGGAACGCGCATCTGTATACTTACCATGAAACGGTGTGAATCACGGTGTAATCAACAGATGGAAATGCGTTAATTAGGCGCAGGAACACTTGAGAGTCCAAATATAAGCGGAGTTCACCTTGATTCAGAGGACAGAGCCGCTCAATTGGAATTTATTTTTCAGGCGTAATTTGTTTTCCACAAATAACACCGGATGTTAAATACTAAAAAAAAGTTGGACAAAATTTAAAAGCGGTAAAAAAACGACAAGGAGGCAAAAAATTAATTTTCCGACAGACTTTTTACAGTCGATTAAAAAAGCAGTAGTTATTTGCTTGCGAAAATTTGCAAAAAACTAAGAAACGAAACATCTTATTGCACCCACGTTCACAGATCTCCGCAAGTGTAACGCAAAGAGGATATTTCCTCATAAAACTGGTTTAGTTCTCTTGAAATCCCAACGAATAGGAAAGGTACCATACACTATACCAAATGTCAAACAGATAATTTTTTGCCGTCAATATTAACTTTTTAGCATTTTCACTTTATTACAGCTCAACATTTACTCGTGCCACGCCTAAAACATCTTAAGCCTTCAGTTTGTGCGTGAACCTTAAATTGTCGCCCAGCCAACAGACAGTTACAATTGACATCAACAAATACTCGGTCAGATTGGAATGCCGACTCTTTGGCGCCACCCAGCCGAAAATCCGAGGCGCCGATTCAATTTGTGCGCTTGTGTTTGTAGCCGGAATTATAAGTTATACTCGTTACTATGAACGTGTGAATAGTTAATAGGAACCAAAATTACCATGCCGCGCCCACAATAAGCACTAGTTTGGTGAATTGAATGTAAATTTATAGGAAAATTTTTAAGTGACATGTTAACGTTGTTTTCTTGGTTGGTAATCGATTCGATGTTCACTTTATCAGTTTCATTTTAAACAGAGTGAAAACACTAAATGCTAATACAAAATAAAATTTCAAAATTTTAAAAATAAATTTGTGAAAACATCAAATAAAAACGGAATTTACTTTTTCCACATTACTGAAAGCCAATCACCAAACCCAGATGTTTGTATGAACCCAACACGCAATGCAACATTTGCTCACAAAATCTAAATCGTTCCGGTCACTGTGGTTCTTTAATTTATCTGGAACTACCGACAGCAGTTGCAAGATATCGCGCACAATTAGCACAGACATATCGGCGACAAGTGTCTGGCATTGTTGTAAGAAGATTAATAAGACAATTAGCGAACGCCTCGACCGCTGTTACATCACAATCCGGTGTCGATTAAAACTAGACAGGATAGCATTTTGTGTAAAGCAGATGTCGGATATGTAGTGACGAATTATTTTTCCTTTGTTTAACTTGGTAAGTTTACGAGTATAAAAATAAATATCGCTTTCAAAATCAAAGTTAGTTTTCATTGCTTCCAAACCTACAATTATTTTTTTTCGCGATGTTATAAATGTTGTTTAATTAGCAAAATATAAAATCGTAAAAAGCGTCTGATTAAGCGTTTGTTTGATTAAGCTTGTTCTAATTTGAGATTTCAAACAACGATTTTTATATTTCTCTAAAAAGTGTTTTGTCAATCACGAAAATATCCCATGTTTTAGGAAAAAAATCCATTATTTCCTTACACTAGTTCAAACAGTAACATGCCCAACCATGTTTTCAACATCACAAGTCACAACTTGGGAGATTCATCCCTGGCGCCTTATTAATTGGCAGTAATGGGACTATTACGGGTCGTACATTTTGATCCTAATCAAGTAGAGGGGCAGGGACATTATCAGGGCGGCCCAGTCGAAATCTGGCGCCACCTCAGTGCTCGTTTGTTTGTTTCTCCATATTACTTTTGTTGTTTTTCTTTCGTGGGAGACGGGTTTTGCTGGCGACTGCAATCTTGCAAGTGAAGTGGAGTTTGGCCGCTTTGCTTCCAGCGCGCGCGTTTAGACAGTCACCTTGCTCCTGGCTGCTCAAAGAAACTTGTTCTTTATCGGTCTCGGAAAGAAAAAATACAATTCACTTTTGCCATTCAAGTTTTTTTATAGCCGATGAACTCTAAGTTGTTGTTTTTATTTAAGTCAGAATTACAAAACCTCAATTTTGTTAATTTTTTCCCAAATGGTAAATTGTTGATTAAATTGCATAAAAACACACTTCCGGTTTTAAATGGATAGCTTAGGGTGGCGTGTAAAGGGTTCAACGAAATTTAACTGTTGGCAAAAATGTTGTAAACCGCAAGATTTTACGTATGTATACAAAACTACTTTTTTGGCGTAGATATCACTGTGTATCAATTGATATCATTTCAATGACAATATCCAGTAATTACAATCCGCCAATCGCTTTAAATCTTAACACAAACGCCAAGTTCGGCCACGTATTGGACAAGAATTCAATTGTAAACAACTTTTACAATCAAAACAATCACAACGTTCCTTTGTTATTCACGAACCATTATTACATCATACAGCCCATTGATGACGCTGCACATATGGCCTTGAGAGGATAATTACTGGTTACGTAAGGCGGAATGTGTTTATTACGGCACTTCTGTGGTGTGCATTACCGCGAACTTATAACACCTGACATCAAACAAAAAGTCAGGTTTTGGAAAATTGATTTGTGCAAAGTTTAGTGAACGTTCAACGATTTAACAGTTTAATTGTTTTCACGCACGACTTGTTTAAATCTGTTTTTAAGTGCAAAACGTGCAGAAACAACTAATAGCATTTTTATCAAATGTTTTAGAAAAGTTGGGATTTACCGGTTTTCATGGGTTTTGAAAATAATTGTACAAGGATTGTTATCGTCAAACGGTTTCGAGTTCCCTTTCAAAATTGTAAAGTAAAAATGAGGAAATTATGAATCGCAATTTTTACCAATTGAATATTTTTATTGCCCGCCTTGCGCACAAAAGCAATATCCTCATTGGATATTTTGACGTAAACTTTGCGCATAAGCCGCAACGCAACTAACACAGCGAGACTGGCGGTTGGTAAACAATAGTAGTAAGTAGGTTCTGGCCGGCAGCTAATGNGGATTGTTATCGTCAAACGGTTTCGAGTTCCCTTTCAAAATTGTAAAGTAAAAATGAGGAAATTATGAATCGCAATTTTTACCAATTGAATATTTTTATTGCCCGCCTTGCGCACAAAAGCAATATCCTCATTGGATATTTTGACGTAAACTTTGCGCATAAGCCGCAACGCAACTAACACAGCGAGACTGGCGGTTGGTAAACAATAGTAGTAAGTAGGTTCTGGCCGGCAGCTAATGATTGAGGAGTAAATCACTTTCTCGCGTTATTCGAATAATCAGCAATTTCCCTGATTACTCCCTGACATCCTGCACACCAGCAAGCAGTTTGTTAGCTTGAAAGTTAAAAGCTGCGCAACAGACTGACTGATCCAGCAAGGCGACCATTTTGAAACTTTATCGGCACTGCTCTAACTTTATTTACACCCTCTGCAGTTGTGAAAGTAGTTCTAACAAATAAAAAAAGGATTGTTGAAATGTTTGCATTGTTTGTAGGTTTAACATTGAGTCTATTCCCAAACTGTAGACCGTTTTTGTTTAAACATTTTATCAAACCAACCAAAATATTCGGGTAAAATATATCTTCATACATTCGGCCACAAAACCGACAAGAGTTCGATCGAAAAATCGCAACGTTCGTCTGTTATTCACAAACCATTATTACATCATACAGCTCATTGATGACGCTACACAATTTCCTCGAAAGGATATGTACAGGAAAGCAGATTTTTGTCACAAAATTTTTGTCAAATCGACCAAAATGTTCCAGTTAAACATACGTTCATATACTAAAAATTCAAATGAAACAATTTATATTTACCAAAAGTCTCACACTTTAGCCTGAACGCTTAACGAAAACATGCAACTATTTTATCCAGTTGAAAGAAATCAAGAATATATTTCTGTTTCTTGATTGTGGAATCAGGGAGATTGAAATTCGAGAAGAGATTGTCGCCCGTCGCTTGTCGCGTTCGCGTGTTCGAGTTTGAAAATCGACAGCACTCGCCAAAACCACAACACGCGTTCCAACAAACAAAACGCTTTCCCCCATTCCTGGAAGGCACAGGACGCCGAGGCGCCAATTTTTCCGGCGTCCTCTGGCCCACAAGGACCACAATACCTGATTGTGCCCCGATTTGGCTCATACAGGAACCTCGGCTCGCGCGCCACTCCATTGTTCCGCAACATGCTCGGTTTATGTTTACTTTTCGCCGAATCCAGTCGCAAGTTTTCCGACCCACACCGCCCTCTCATCCGCTAAATGGATTACTACGCCGCGCAGTGTTTCATCAAAAAACAATTTAACAGCATTTTCATTTCGTTGCTGCCTAATTATAATCCGTGTTTATATTCTGCGTAAAAACATAATTTAATTGTAAAAATTATTTACAACGGTTCATTTTTTCAGGGACCCAACTACGAGATGAAGCCTGGGGCGGGTGAGATGTGGTCAGGGGGTTACCCCCAGCCCCCGCCCGGGTATTACCCTTACGACAACACCTTCGGTCCCCAGTACCCATACGACAGGTAAGCTAAATAATCAAACCTGTTACCAACATGAACATGACGTAACTTATGTTTAACGTCGTCAAAAGGTGTGACGTTATCAAAACGTCTGACGTCACCTTATTCTGTGACGTCTCAGAAACATCACAACGTGTGTAGCGGGACATAGTTAAGCGGACGGTTTGTGACGTCATAAGGTCATCCAAATTGAGACGTCATAGTGACGCGCTCGCCGAATGTGGTGGGACAAAATGGCCGATGGTGGAGGGCGACTGTTTGACTTAAAACTCAGGGTTTAATTATTGATGACAGCTCTCTCGTGAAAGGCTCTGTGGTGCTCAGCCTCGTGGGACTTTTGATGGACGCGCACAAGTTTCCGAGTGACCACATTAAAATTTTAAACTGAGCTATTTTTTTAATGATTTAATTTATTTCTGAATAGTTTTGTGCCTGTGACAACACACAGAGAAACTTTAAAATAGAGATTTTGATGTTGTTGTTCAGATTGTACCAAGGCACACTTCTGAAAAACAGTTGTTTACAAACTAAACTTAGTTTCATGTTGTTCCCCCATCTAAACGTATTTTGCACGTCATAATTGTTGGACAAAATAAGGTTTTCGAAACAAAATTCGGAATTGGCAGCAATTTTGTAGCTAGCGAATTTTAGCTTTCCGCACCAAAGATCAAACACACAAAGAAGGCCAGGCTTAACGCAGTAGCTTCATGCAACCGCTATGCAAATCTGCTTCAGCAAACAACAAACGGCAACAGATAAACACACATCGACCTGCATCGCAAAACCGGACTCCTTAAAAAATTCCACGCAGCGGCCGCCGAACAGAAACCGCTGGAGATAAGAAGCTTCGTGTTTAGGTCGGTTGCTAAGCAACTTGTGGGGGGTGCGCGGGCCCGCTTCGTGTGAACAGCGCCTGTGGTGACGTAAGCTCGCGTCACGTTCTAGAATTCGGGATCGAGCGGGAAATACCTCGGATTAAGTTTGCTCGCTAGTAGCGACTGGGATTGGCCTTGTGTCTACACAACACACACAGTTGTTTGGATTTCTGTCTGTCAATCTGTCTGTGTGTCTGTTTGTTGTGTGGATGTGCGTTTGTCAGTGCACACAACTTTGGCCATTTAGGGTCGAAACAATTGTAAAAAAACTTCTACTTTTTGGCATAAATATATTAAAATATGTCACTCATAAGCTTTGTGACGTCGTCAAAAGAGGATTTGAGGCTTTCCCGATGGCACGTGACTTACCCCCGGTACTCTCGCTAAAAAAATTTTCAACTCCAAACCGCTTTAACATAAAAGCAAACTAACGTGCGAGTCCGTTACAGAGCATAACAAACGTTTTATAGTTGCGTGTCGCGCTTTGAGTGTCCTGAATAGGACGTCGATACGTCAAACATACGCAGAAATACATTTGCTAGAAGAGCCATTATAAGTTTAAACAAATGTAAAAGCCTCCACAACGACCAGCAACGTCCTGGTCGGCCATCGCGCCTCAATTCCAGGCATTTCATCTTCAACACACCCATCCGAGTGTTTACATCTTAGCAAGTCGCTCCTCCTCCGCCGCGAAGGAGTGCCCGGCGAAAAGCCGCTTACCTGGCCTGTTACGTCACAAAGACGCCATTACGTCATAGAAACCGAGGGGGCGGTCACGTGACCGGTTATAACGCAGGCCCAGGTTGGCGGCCACACGTACAGATGTGTTGTTATGGTTCGGGCTGCGTCAATCTGGTTCTCGGGGCGGTGACGTTTGTTTGTTGTCAGGGCCAGTGTTCGTGCGTGGCCCGGGGCCGAATGACGCCTCGCGGACTGGCAGAGGGTGCGTGCGGTTCCACACAACGTCGAAAGTTTGATTGCGATTTTTTTTCCACTTTCGCCGACAACGCAAATGTTATTAGATTTATTCCAAGATAGGCGATACCAAATTTTCGTTCCGGTAATACGTAAAAAAAATGTACCCAAACTTCGTTTTTTCTCACTATATTCCCATACTGAATCGGGCAGTGGCGATGTTAAAGTTTCGCTTCAAAAAGAGTAAAAAACACCGAAATCTTACAATACGAGGACAAACCTACAATGTAAATAATAAGCTGTAGTTGTTGTATAGTCTGAGCTGTTCATATATCCAATCTAAAATTTAATTTAAATTTCCTGAGCCATACAAGTCCTTTTTGTGCAATGACAACACAAAGTCCATTAAATTGTGGCCGATTATGATGCTTGGTATCATACCTGTGTGGTTGGTTGAAGCTAATTTTGCGTTCTGGTTTCGTTCCATTGTCTTTTGTTGAAACTTTCGGAAAAAATCTGGAGGAAAACGAATTGATCAGTGTTAAGTTTTTTTTTGTTTTTAAACGAAAAGGAAAAAAATTATCGGGATAAAATGTCCTATTACTTTGTATTGTCTAAAAAAAAACCTGAATCCATATAGGGTACTGGTGAAGGATAATGACGTCATGTCGAATATTAGGCCCAAATGACGTCATTAAATTAATTTTTACCACCAGACTCACAGGAACGTGCAAAGGAATCAGACAGAGAATATTTTTCCTGTGTCCGTTTTTCAAGAGACCCCAAAACGATTTGCAATAACCGCAAAGAGGGAATATATTTAATGCACTTTCCCTTGTCAGCATTTACCAGCATTAACCTTAAAAATAGGCCAATAATCGATTTGAAATCCGACAGGGATGGGTTGGAATTTCATTTCGAAGCTATTTTGGTCGTATTCGCAAAATCATGCACTGTAATCAAATCATCCCCTGTAATCGAATCATCCCCTTCCAACAGCAGCATTGGTGCCAGGGTCAAACTGTGCGTCCTGCTGTGCAGTTTTGTTATTGCATCCGTGTTATTTTACGTAGTACCAGAGTTTTTTCGGGGGGTTAAAAGCCTTGTTGCTACTTTTTTCGATTTTGAAGAGTAACAAAAATCATGGAAAGTATTTTGAATTTTTTTTGTTCCAATATTCTTATTACACAAAATTAGTTAAACGATCTTGCAAAAACATATCTGCCTATGTGTTTCATAAAATACAATGCACTACTTGCAAAATATGTTCAAAAATTTAATAATACGCCAGATTTTTAACTTAAAAAACAGCTGGCAACATGAATTAAAAGATTTAAACGTGATGCGTTTGCACAGGTATTGTAGTATGGATATGAACGACGGGGTGAGAAGGAAGAACGCCACCCGAGAATCGACAAACACTTTGAAGGCTTGGCTGCAGGAACACAAGAAGAACCCGTACCCGACCAAAGGGGAGAAGATAATGCTGGCAATTATCACCAAGATGACTCTAACACAGGTGACCTAAACAAGCACAATTTAGTTGCATATTTTTAATCATCTTTCACCAATAAAAGTATTCGAATTTAATGCAAAAAAGCATCAATGCTGCCATTATGTTTTTCATTGTAAAAAGCCAAAATTGAAAAAGACTTTTGTTCAAAAAGGGAGGTTTTAAAAAGTTACATTACGAAGGTTTTCTCCGTTTTACTCCTGATGATGATAACAGCGTTTGCCAAAACGTAGAAAACGTTTTACATAAAAGTTCAACAAATGCGTACACTGGAATAATTTACTTTTTGGCTTTCAAACTGCAGACCGCTACATCTAAGATCTTTAAGTTTTTATCTCCGGATAACCTGAGGTTGTGGGTTCGAACCTCAACAAGGAGACAACTGATGTTAACCAGTGCTTTCGGTCACACAAGCCTGATATTTTTTACATTTCGTTGCAATATGGGTCAACCCTCGTAATATTGACGTCATATTTGCAATAAATCGGTTACGATTTCTATGCCAGGTATCGACTTGGTTCGCAAACGCCCGGCGAAGGTTGAAGAAAGAAAATAAGATGACGTGGGTGCCAAAAAATCGCTCTAACGAAAATTCTTCCGGATCCAACGACAAGAAGGAAGACGGGGAGGACGACGATTCGCAAACCCTCGATCCGGGTAATTCCGAATCTTATAAGTTCAAGTTTTTGTGAAAAAGGCTAAACGAACTTGTTTGATATCACTGTAGTCTAAAAAACGAAACAGACTTTTTGCAAATAACGCAAGAGCTTAAAAATGTCATAAAGTAATTATTAAACTCAACGCATCGTAAAAATAAACCTATCAGCCTCAATAACTTTTTAACCGTTTATTTTTTTCGACTTTTTTAATAATTTTTTTACCGACGTCGCGTCGCCGACAGTCCTTGTGACGTCACAACGTCGGCGTCATAGCGTCGGCGCCGATGTTTACAAACAAACAAGACGACTCGCAATCTGTTACTGTAGACGCGGTTGTCACGTGACACGCGAAACGCGTCGCGTCGCTCTTTGTGTTTTCATTCCATCTTGTAATCCGGCGAAGATTACAAGTCGATTACAAGCGAAAGTAGAACGCGATCGCGCGCGTCCAATGAGCTCGCCGCGTCATTCCACGTAACAATCGCGATGATGTGACGTCACAAACAAGCCGTTCTACGTGATTTTTTTGCGTCAATTCGACAGATGTGAATCTCACGTTGGAAAAAGAGCTTTTTAGGATTATCTGTCGGTTGCTAGGCGACGGAAAACCTAACGAATCTCGCGTTTTTGTCTTTAAGCGAATGACGAAAAAAACTAAACTGCATTCTGATAAAAACGTTTTTAGTTTTTCTACAACTTGCATAAATTACCTGTTAGCTTCAATTTGAGATTACTGGTTTATCTAAAGAGTTATTAAAACTGAATCAAAATCTTTACGACAAGCCAACCCAGTTCCCAAATTAACCAGGATCTTGTGGGATCAAATTTTAAGAGTTTTTAAGGAAAAAAAGTTCAACAACTCCACTATAATTACGTTTTGCATATAACGCAGA
>QXVZ01020268.1:0-19711 GCA_008931825.1 Phallusia fumigata | reverse complement strand
GGTTTATATGCGCTCCACTACGCCAAAAAAACGGAAATTAAAGATTAGTTTTTTTCATGTAAATTCGGTGGTATACGCCTGCAGCACCAGCAAATAAATAGTGTTCTTTGCCTAAACCATGTTTGAGGATTGTCGAGGAACTTCCAAAATATCGAGGATTTAGAATAACAAACCTGAAGCAGTTGGATTTCTTCAGACTTCGTGTGGGTTTGGATGTAAACAAGATAAACGCTAGAAAAGGCAGCAAATATTTGCATAGAGGATAAACAGAACACCCATGTAAAAGTTGGCACCACATTGGAAAATCTGAATGACGCTAATCCCACTTTGCGTCCCTCAAGGTGTGTTGTTTCCATAAATATGCCAACACAATCCACAAAACGACATCATAAATTACAGACACTTGAGGATTAAGGGTGTGTACTGTAGAATGTGTGTTTGGGTACTACAATTTAAGACTCTAAAAAAACCGCCAGACACGATTAACTTCTTTAGCCTAAAAACACGTTCCGACAGTGATGGTTGCCCAGTATATCTGCGCAACTTAAACAGCGGTTATAATACTGTAATTTAAATCGTGCCAGTACAATGCACGTCAAAAACTCAACTCGTATGAAAGAACGAAAATTGTATGAAAAAAACGTTTGAACGCCTACACATAACTGAGGGTATTAAATGTCAATGTCATCGTGGCTTTCAGCGTAGGCAAATGTGGAATGTTCTGTGTATTTAACGCCCTATTTTTTTGTAATTGCTATGCCCACAAATTTAAGACCCATCTTTGTTGGAAGGACATCTATGTCCGTTACCTTCAGGCCCAGTTCCATCTTTACGGGAAAAAAATCCCCAAAAAACTCATTCTTGACTCAGTCCAAAACATAGGCTTTCTTTTACTACAGACAGGTGACTATCCCCGCTTCTTTACGAAACAATACAAAACCCTTCACAGATGTTAAGAACAAAGAAATCAGATTTGTGTGCAATACGGGCTGTTAATTTCTTCGCAAGTTTTAACAGCAAATTGAATAACGAAACCGGATATGTGTCAAAGTTTTCTCGTTATATACATTGTCAACAAATCATTCGCATATTTGTACGTTTTTCAGTCGTTTCAAGGAATAACAACAAACCACCATTTAAAACGTGCTCATGGACTGACAGCGCCCACTAACGTTGATTTGTTTCTGCCTAATACGTTTTTTTGCAAACCTAAAAGCTTGCATGCCAACAAAGGCGTTTAACGTAATGACAAAACGCCGGTTTAATCTTCTTGTAAAGGGGTCGGAAAAAAACAGTTACATAAGAATAAAAAACAATGCAAAATAACACATACACATTTGCCAATGACATCTGGTTGAAGTTTATTAAGCAGTTTTATAACAGCTCGTTCAGCTTAGATGAGCAGCACCACAACTCTAAGCAGCACTTTGGTTTTTACTGCTAACACTAACAGACAGATATCACTCGATTAAAAACACTTTCCAAGCTATTTTGTGACGTAATACTGTCTTGTTTGTGGTTTTACTTTAGTTCGTTTTTCTGAATTATTTTTTACCCTGTCTAGTGCGCATGCGCAACGTTTTGCTGCGTCATTGTTTGCGCAAAATGCAGTTATGCAATGAACGAAACAGACGTAGTTCGTTTGTACCTTGTTTTCTGTTCATTGTTTGATTCATATTCGATCGCTTGTTAAACATTCTAAGTAAACCAATGTTTTTTGGTTCGGCTAATGTTTAGTTTTGCAGTACAAGAACGCAAATGCTCTTTATAAAATAATTGTTCTCTGTTTCTCTTCTTTGTTCAAGGAACTGTTTATTTAAAAAACGTTTAAAAAACAAACATGGGTTCAAAGACTTCGCTTCATCTGCGAGAAGACGAGATACAAAGGATACATGAAGAAACTGGATGTAAGGCTTAATTAGATTGCAGAGTACTAAACTGTATCTTTATATGATCACAATACCAGAGAACGCTATAGATTGTAAAAATCATTGTGAAGGGTTTGGTAATGTAATATGTATGACTACATCTGGAAACCAACTATGGCAGGGTTGGGAAACCTGTGGCCTTCTGTGGCATAAGGCCAAAAACATACGTTATCGTAGAGATAATATGACAAACAACATAGTCAATGTGGCCTCTGTGCAGAACAATGCATTTTAGGTGGCCCTAATGAATGTAAAGGTTCCCCACCTCTGAACTATGGCATTAAAAATGACCAATAAAAGCAAAAACTACCTTGCTTTGTTGTTTTTAACTACAACATGAAACTTTTTAATGCTGCCAGTGCCAATATGTGCCTTACAAATACTTTTCAGTTGGTCCACAATTATTGCATGTTGTTTTTTGTAGTTCTTCCCAACCAGATCATACGGTTGTTTAGCAGATTTACCAGCCTTGACAAGGAGCAGAATGGATTTCTGACGTAAGTTCAAAATCAGCAAAAAACTACCTTATTTTTATGCCAAATGTATTGAATACGGAAAGTTGTTGAATGCATTGGCTTGTGTGACTACTGATACTTTGACATGGAACACTCAAAGACCTCATCTGTTTCATGAATTGGACTTTATCTTTTGTAATGAGAAGTTTGTGTTTATACTTGTTTTACTGGTATGTTACAAATAACCTGATAGGGGTTCTAGTGTTTTAAATTGTGTATTTTTTAAATAGATCTGTTTAAAGAAGAATATTGATTTTCTAGACTGAAATTCAGCTGCATAATTTACAAACAAATATTTAAATGACATTACTTTTTTCGTGCTTTTGTTGAGTATCTAATCAAGTCACTAACAATAAACATGGTCCAGCTGCAAGTCTAGTAGCCTACACACTTCTTTCTTTTACAGGTCAGTCACTCAATAATAGGTATTATGTTTTTCCAACAGGCACGATGATTTTTTAAGAATACCAGAACTTGCTATTAATCCTTTGGCTGATAGGATAGTAGATTCATTTTTTAAAAATGGGTGAGTGAATTATTTTGAATTGTCTTGTTGTGATGTTGCTTGTTACTAAACTTTACATTGCATATGATGGTATATAGACATGAACATGTGAACTTTCGTGCATTTATGAACACATTGGCACATTTTCGTCCATGTAATTCCAAGACGCCAGATGATGCACCAAACAGCGTGAGCAATAAAATAAAATGTAAGTTATAGCCTTGAGAGACTAGACCAGTGATTTTAAAGTTTTTTTTCAAATTTGAATGTGTGTTTAATATGTATTACTGTTTTGTAACAAGAGTGGTTTGTTGTAGTAATTCGGTCTGGCTATAACCAGCATTCAGCGAGATTGTCTTTATAACCTGAAAGGTTGATTTATTGCTTTATTGGTTTTGTTGTTACCTTCTTGGTGCACATAAAATTGGTTTTGCAGTGTTACAACCTCATGGTCTGTTCAGTGTAAGTCTTTACCTGATTTAAAAATAAGTCCACAAACATTAAAACACTGAGTAAACCAAATTTAAGTCGAAACATTTGACTTTGCAACACACACCCAGCAAAAAACTATTACATTTTATAAGCTTATTACAAAAAACTTCATACTGTGGGACATTTCATTAGTGCTAATTATTTTATTTAGGTGACATGTTTAACCTTGGCTTAAAATTTGTTTTTTATAGTCATTTTTTCCATCTATGACTATGACAAAGACAATACTATTTTGAAAGAAGAGCTTTTGCAGGTAACTGGTGTTCAGTATAAGGTTAATTCGCCTAAAAAGGCCTAAATAGAAACCAAATTTTTGTCGAAGGTTCTCGAATTGCTGGTTGGTGCTAATATTAGCAAGGAGCAGTTATCACACATTGCTGAGAGAACCCTGCTTGAATGTGACACAAACAACGATCGCCAGATCACATTTGAAGAGTTTAAGAATGTAGGAAATTACTCGTAGTTTGCAAGATATACTTGTATGTATCTTAATCATGGCCTAAAATCTTTGTTTCTAGATATATCTCTTATTGTTAACCAGCTAGATTACTAATAGGCTTTGAGCATGGCTTAATAAGCCAACAACTTTGTATCATGGCAATAAACTTAAATGCCTCCATTTTTTCCCAATGTTAATTGACCTGTACTATGTGACAGTAGCTGCCTTTAGCTCAACATGTTTAGATAACATCAAATTTTGTGTTTAGGAAATGATCAAAAGTGAGATTGACTCGAAAATGAGTGTTCGCTTTCTTGACTGAATTGTGAGCCTGGAAAAGTATTGGACAAAGTTTTATGCAAGAACACTTGTGCACCTGTTGTTTTCTGTCCTTACCTGTGATATTATAATGTTTGCAATCATTTGCTTTCTGTTGCATTGTCATTAAGGATTGTTGTGATTAGGTGAAACGACATATTTTAACCACTCGTAGTCATAAAAACGTTGTCACAACATTAACAGTTTTTCCGATTTATTTTGTTGCACATGTTCAATGTTTTTATAAATGTTTGACAAAATAACTGGCCTTGGATCCTACTTTAAATCAGATTGGAAAGCTATATTTATGCACAGTTAACTGGTTTAATAATGAACAACATTGTTATTACAATTAACCGCCAAGCATATCAGAAGTAAGCCATACATGATGATTTTATGTTAAACTGAATATTTTGGCAACTAATATTAAGGCTTAGAGATCTGATTTGCTGCTATGTTTATTTATATCTGTTTTAATGCACAATGAATATGTGTTAGTGGCACTGATTTTGTTTAATGACAAACAGATTTCGTAGGTCAGCGAATTGATTTTTAGGCACTTACAAAACTTTTTAAATTTCTCTTGTTGCGTTTACCAGTATTAATTTATTTACAGGCTTATGTGTTGAGGCCGTTTGTGTTGCCGGCCGTAAATAAAACGTGTGTTGACAAAAAATGAAATGTGTAAGTGATGCCAGTGATTTTGTTTCCACAAAAATTTTTTCATGTTGCTTGAAAAGTTATGAAGACACAAATCCACGAAAGAAGTAGACATTGCATTAACAACGATTTATTGAAACATCAAACAATGTGGTTTCCTGGTTCTTTCTATACTCAGACGCAAAAAAACATTTTGCAAAATAAGTAAACAAAAAAATGTATGTTGGTGCGAATGAGCAGCGCCTCTTGTGGATGTGGAGAAACAGCTGATTCTGTGACGTCATTGAAAATCCTGGCTCAGTTTCTAGAAAGTGTTTTCCGTCTTGTGTTCAAAAATGTTGTCCGTTATGCTTTCGAGGCAAGTACAGATTTCTGGTTTTAGTGTCCATTAAGCAAAAAAGACAGAGAAAGTAATTTGAGGATTAATGTAAAAACAGAACAGAACCATGACTGGCGTTTTCGGAACCTTACAATTGGTAACTTTTGAAAAATGAATGAAACGTGGCGAAATGGGCAAGGTTTCATTTGTTTGGCACTAACTGCATGCACTGTACCATTTTAATAAAGTAATTCCTTAGTGCTATCAAGGGTGCTGTCGCAAACCAAGATGTTTCCTGGTTCAACTGCCCTGACAATTAAACATACTGCTGTTAATAATATGTTTGTCATGGTGGCACTTTTCTGAGGTCTGTGATTTCTTTAGCCACTAACACAGAGGGTTATCAGATTATCTTCTTATTTAGCTATAAAATAATCCTAACCGAAGTAGTAACAGTTCAGAACTAAAACATCAAAGAGTGAGTGTTTACATATATTTCCCAGCAGTGGGCAATATTCAAAGGAACTGCGGTCTGGATGATTTTTCTTGGTTGCCAACCCCTGCTCTAATGTGTTGTGTGTTAATCAGGCTCTAATGTGTTGTGTGTAAACCTGTCTGGTAATTGAAACTTACTTTGGAACAGTGATATTACATAAAAACAAGATTTTGCATGTTGTCTACTACCATGGACTTGAATGATGTCATTTCTGCAGCAAGGAGAAACAAACAGGAAGCTTCGAACAAAATGGTAAAAAAATAAACCTGCCAAATCTTAATAGATGCTGGTATAACACTGACAAAGTACTTACACTGTATTGAGCATGTTTGTTCGCTTTCTATAGATGACAAGTGATACACACAACAAAATATGTTTTAAAACCACAGAAAATTGGATATTCCACAAGTGTTCAAGCACCATCAAAACTAAGCAGGAATGTTAACCCTGCTGCTGTAAAGGCTTTTCTTGATCGCCAGAAAAAGCAGAGTGAAGCAAAAGGTAGTTAGCAATTTATTTGTTTTGGATTATATAACAACCAAAAGATTTTTTTGAATTGAAGTTTGTTTAAAAAGCTATGACAAACTATAGATTTTGTACTACCTGTAAAAAAAGCTTTTGTTGATATTATTTTAGCACAATTTTGTGTGGCAAGATTTGTAGTGAAACCATTAACATACCTTTAAAGCATTTTTTTTGAGAAAACTAAATGCATGTGGCAAGCTAGGATAATGATGTATGTTGGTGGTTGAATTCAAAAACTGTTTCTTAGTTGTGGAAAATGCAAAGAAAAAAGAAGCATTGCAAAAACTTCGTGAAGATGTAAAACACACAAAGAAGGCAAATGCAATGGCTCGTCGAACAAAAGACAATCTTCAGGTATGCAAGTAATAGAATATTCAATTTTAAACAACATAAAAAAGGATCTAAAAAGTACGAAAACGGTTGTTTCCATTTGAGCGATGAAACATATTTACTCCAAATGTCTTGTATTTTTTGTACCAAAACGCACTGTGATATTCTAAATTTTATTTTGTCATTCAGGTTTACAGGGGTGAAGACTATCTTGGCCGCAACAAACCTCCCAAAGGTTCAAGGAATGAGGAGATGCCCCTATCACCGGAGGCTGACAGACAACACAAAGCATTTATGAGAAAAGTCACAAAGGTTGCATGATAACTCTTCTGCTGTACAAAATACATAATATGCTGGTTGTTTACCACACAACCTGCTGTTTTTTAGTCTCTCATAGGGATGTGAAATTTATGGGATTGAATGATTGAAAAAAAACAGCACATAAAACATATTTTTTATGACTGCAGATGCCATTAAACTTAAACATGAGAGGACAGGGAAGTCATGATTACTTTTCCTCTGATGAGGATGATCGGAAGAAAAAGAAATTTGAGAAAAACCGGAAAAAGTCAAGGAGTGCTGCAGCCGGATTAAATTTTAATGATCTTTTAAAACTTGCTGAGGAGCAAAAAAAGGTTGCCAGTTCTGAAGATGATTCCAGTTCAGAAGATAGCTTGTCTTCAGGTAAAGCAACACTTGTGCATAGCTTGGTATAATTACTTACATCAATAGCCCTTGCAGCTTCACCTTGTGCTGTACAATTAAATGGATAAACTCGACAATTTTATTTGTTTATACATTTGATAGCAGCTGTACTCTAAATGCTTTCTTACCACACAGATAGCGACGATTCCGACAATCGACTCACTGCACAAGAGAAGTATGAAAAAGAAAAGCGCAAAAGGAAAGAGCTAGAAGCTAGACTAAAACATGGTCACAAAGGTACATTTTTACTACCACAGAACGATTTATAGTCGTAAAGCCAATTGCTGGACAAACTGGACTTGTTATTAATCAATTTCATTCAAAGTGCTTGATCGAAGTTTGGTCAGATTAATGTACATGTATTCTGGTGAATGGATTTAAATGTAGATGACCAATGTTGAAACTAGGAATTGTTTGTTATGTAAGGATGCATGTATTTAAGTCTTTAACTTGTTATACCAAATGGCAAACTAGGAAGTGTTTGTTTGTAGCTTCCCAAACTAGGGGTCTCAACAAATATTGTGGGTCACAAGTACAATAATTCCCACAAAGTGTTGCATAAGTGAAACAAATTCTTGAATTAACAAATGGTATGTTTTGATCTGCTTTTTTTGCAAACATTAGTGGTCGCAGAAAAATTTTTGAAATCAAAAGGGGTCCCAGACTAAAAACTTTGGGAAGCCCTGCCTAAGTGAATAAAAGTTGGTCCTGAATAGGCAAAGGTCATGAGTTTTTACCTGCAGCTGAACTTGTTTGATTTCCAAAGACTAAAATTCACGTTTCGGACATACATTTCGATCTACCACTGCATTGGTGTAATAATGTGTGTGTTAAGGTGTGAAACGGAAGTCTGGTGATAATGGATCAATCCCATTGAAAATCGGCAAACTTCAATCCGGCCTCAGTGAGGAGAATAAAAAGATGAAGATCCAAGCGATCATGGCCAAATTTGGCCAAAAGCAGAGCAAAGAATCTTCGAAAAGTGGCATTGTTTTCAGAACCCATAAAAGTGATTCTCCAGCGCGAAAACCCGGTGCCAAAAACGGCGTTGCTGCGCCACCCAACGGACGCCAGAAAACGCATTCAAATAAAAGCACCGACTTATCGAACACTTCACGTAAACACGGAAAAACGAAAGCTGACTTTTCAGCGGGTAAGCGCTCTACTGGAAACGTAACTACTTCAAAGACGAAAAACGGACAAGCCTCGAAGACGTTTAACAACGGGTCGAAAAACAGTCAACTAGGCAAGAAACCGAATCCTCCCCCGAAAGAGAAAATTCGAACTAACCCATACCTGGAAGCAATGAAAAAACAACAAATGATCAANGGTTCGAAAAACAGTCAACTAGGCAAGAAACCGAATCCTCCCCCGAAAGAGAAAATTCGAACTAACCCATACCTGGAAGCAATGAAAAAACAACAAATGATCAATGCTCAGAAAAAGTCGGTCTCCTACAACGAAATGATGTCTAAAGCACAGAGGTAAGCAAACTGCCTTCGTATCTGTAGTTCGAGCTGTTGAACGAAATGTTTTGACATAGTATTATTTTCGCACATGCATGTTATTTTGCAACGTATAAAATGATCTTGTCCATTCTTATTGCATAACGCCAAGTAGATAAGTAGATTACAATATGATTTTTCTGTGTCGCGTAATCTACGAAAACTGATTCAAGACCTCTATTCGAATTTATTGAAGTGAATGAAAGGCTTGCAGATTTGGAAAATGCGGGTGTGACCTGTTTTAAATCCATGCTATCAAGAATATGACTGTGTGTTAGTACCAATCTACCCTGGAATTCAAATCCACGGTATCATNTTGTAGCTTCCCAAACTAGGGGTCTCAACAAATATTGTGGGTCACAAGTACAATAATTCCCACAAAGTGTTGCATAAGTGAAACAAATTCTTGAATTAACAAATGGTATGTTTTGATCTGCTTTTTTTGCAAACATTAGTGGTCGCAGAAAAATTTTTGAAATCAAAAGGGGTCCCAGACTAAAAACTTTGGGAAGCCCTGCCTAAGTGAATGAAAGTTGCTCCTGAATAGGCAAAGGTCATGAGTTTTTACCTGCAGCTGAACTTGTTTGATTTCCAAAGACTAAAATTCACGTTTCGGACATACATTTCGATCTACCACTGCATTGGTGTAATAATGTGTGTGTTAAGGTGTGAAACGGAAGTCTGGTGATAATGGATCAATCCCATTGAAAATCGGCAAACTTCAATCCGGCCTCAGTGAGGAGAATAAAAAGATGAAGATCCAAGCGATCATGGCCAAATTTGGCCAAAAGCAGAGCAAAGAATCTTCGAAAAGTGGCATTGTTTTCAGAACCCATAAAAGTGATTCTCCAGCGCGAAAACCCGGTGCCAAAAACGGCGTTGCTGCGCCACCCAACGGACGCCAGAAAACGCATTCAAATAAAAGCACCGACTTATCGAACACTTCACGTAAACACGGAAAAACGAAAGCTGACTTTTCAGCGGGTAAGCGCTCTACTGGAAACGTAACTACTTCAAAGACGAAAAACGGACAAGCCTCGAAGACGTTTAACAACGGTTCGAAAAACAGTCAACTAGGCAAGAAACCGAATCCTCCCCCGAAAGAGAAAATTCGAACTAACCCATACCTGGAAGCAATGAAAAAACAACAAATGATCAATGCTCAGAAAAAGTCGGTCTCCTACAACGAAATGATGTCTAAAGCACAGAGGTAAGCAAACTGCCTTCGTATCTGTAGTTCGAGCTGTTGAACGAAATGTTTTGACATAGTATTATTTTCGCACATGCATGTTATTTTGCAACGTATAAAATGATCTTGTCCATTCTTATTGCATAACGCCAAGTAGATAAGTAGATTACAATATGATTTTTCTGTGTCGCGTAATCTACGAAAACTGATTCAAGACCTCTATTCGAATTTATTGAAGTGAATGAAAGGCTTGCAGATTTGGAAAATGCGGGTGTGACCTGTTTTAAATCCATGCTATCAAGAATATGACTGTGTGTTAGTACCAATCTACCCTGGAATTCAAATCCACGGTATCATCCTATCCACGCGCGCAACCAACTAAGATACATAGGCGCAGTGGCGTTGCTGCCTAGACGTCAAAATTTCATTTAAACATCAGCGTACCTTAATTTTCGCTTTGTGGTAATGTGTAGTCTTTACAACTGCTACATCCATATCCACTATGCTTTCAGCAACGTTGCGAAGAAGCCAGCTGAACCGTGCAAACTCACCGTTCAAAGTCACGCGGTACGAACGAACCATCCTGGTGTCGCCCAAACTGACCCCAAGAACGCTGCCTACAGAAAAATAAATCAGCGCCCAAATGGTATGTGAAACTTTCCTGTGGAACGAACACACACGTGTTTACTGTATATAACCCCTTTCGATAAGGTTATTTGTGGTTGAAGGCCTTGGCATATTGATACTGATGCATCACTGTAAAGTCCTCGTGGCAAAAGATATAGCGCACCATGAACAGAAATGTTTTCGAAAAAAGTTTATCATTTTTATTCAAATAAACACATCATTTCACTCTATCCTTCGGCCCATAGGCGTCGATCCCCGGGGTGGCAGGGGTGGCGGCCACCCCACTGGAAATTTCAGGGGTGGCAGCCATCATAAAAATTCTATGCTGCCACCCCTGAAGGTTTCTGGGTTGTTGCTTTTGCACCGATAATATTAGCGATAACAGAGAGTATAATACCGCTACAAACCAACAGGCGTACGTTGCATAATTTTATGACGTGTCAGACTGCTCGAAAAATCGACGCCTATGCTTCGGCCATTAAACAAATTTCGGTAGAAAATTGTACGTTCATTGAATTTTCGTTAACCTTGTCAATAAATAAAAAAAATCTTGTTTAAAACAAAATTTGTTTACGTTTACTTGTAACACACTACACTGTAACGTTTCCACGTTAAAGGACTTTCCAACGGAGTACGTATGACACCGGCCGAAGAGTATCGACGAAGAGCGATGGCCGCCAACATGCGCCCGCAAGATGTCGCTAACGTTTACCGACGCCCTCAAGTTTTGCGGGACGATGACGACGATGATGATGACGAGTATGACTCGGATATGGAAGGATTTATCGACGAAGGGGAAGAGGGTAAGTTCTTTATTGTTGATGTCGGAAGATAGCACGTCATAAGCTTACTTTGATTTGATATTTTACTTTGAACATACCTACAGACGGTCCATATATACGTATGAAGGCCGAAACATGTTTTGCAAAATTTATTCACGTTATATGATTTGACTTTCAGGGTACAATGACGGTATATCGGCTGAGATCGGTGCAATCTTCGGCTACAATAAGAACAAGTATGGGCGTGAAAGTGAATACGAACTGTCCAAGATGGACGCAAGCTACAAAGATATCGAGAAAGAAGAAAAGAGAAGGTACAGCTTTGACATTTCATTCCGCTCGTAACTTGATATTTATAACGTTATAAACAACATTATTGGAGGGTATGCTGTCAGGTCGTTTTATTAAATGCTCTGTATTGGGGAATCTGACGTTTTGGGAGGTTACGAACAGAAGCCCTGATGAAAAGATATCTTGTATTTTCATCTTATATTTGTGGTGTTATAGTTTACCGTTTTTTTTTCTGATTAAATACGCACATCTGGACAAGGTCTGAATTGTGTGAAACTTTTACAAATCGTTGGTTTATTTTGGCGTGTTATTCGTTTTGTGCAGTTACCCCAAAAACAGTATAATTTAATTAAGGTACTTAAAACACGATGTCACCCAAACTCACTTTTTGACATGCAAAACACATGATCACGATTCACGATTACGTGGATGGGGACCGCATGTACAAACTATTATGCAACAATAAAAACACTAGCGAATGTAAATCTAATGATAATAGGTTGTGGTACGGTGGTATGGTAGAAGTCCACCTTCTATTTACACCTCAGTTTTCATCATTTGCAATTCGTTGCAGTTTGCGGATCGCCCAAATTGAGGATGCCCGTGAGGCCAAGTTAGAGGAACAGCGTCTTAAGAAGTTAAAGGAGAAGAGAAGATGACAGCCAGCTCCATGTTTTCCCGCTTTGAACCGGCCTAACTATTTAAATCTAATACCGGCGCTATGATGGATTCGCAGACAGAAGTCTTTTTATTCCAATCATATGTCGCCAATCGTTGACACTGTTACCATATATTGCCTTAGTTTTTTATGGTTTGTTTTTCGTCAAATTCGAATTGTGCTTGCCGCTTCGAATTTGTTTAGTTTTAATTATCTTCGCTGCTTTCATTTAAGGTATACGTTTTTTAACGTTTTATCGCTGCAGAACATGACCTGTGCTAAATCGTTAAAGTAATACCGAATTTATTGTCTAACGTTTGTTCCGTTTTCACCAGTTACCCTGAAACCGAACGCACAAGCCTTTTTTGTAAACTACACCTAACTACACATTCTCCCAAACTGATTGCCGGAAAATGGTTTGACAGTTCAGTATTTTTGTGTGTTCAAGTTATGGTGCTATAGAGTGGGACGTTAGGAGAAAAATCAGTGACTATTTTTTGTTGTGTCATTTTATCGCTTTGGCTGACACCGCATTATTTGTATTGGCCTCTGCTCTGTTATATTGCACCATGGGAGATTTTCTGCCTTTTTCTGACCATACTTATTGCTACCATCGGTTTGTGCAATGCTTCTGTTTTTTTGTCGGGGTGCGCAGCGGAAAATAGAAAATGTCTGTGTCGAAGCTATTGATTCGGTCGTTTCTGTGGTCTTTAATAGAGCCAGCAGATCTACACATTCGTGTGTACCTAAATTTCCGAGGCCTTATCGAACAAACTTGAAAAACATCTTAGCAGGATTTTTGTTCAACTTTGAAAAAAATTGCATGTTGTAAATTCAAGTTTGATTCATCGAAAGTAAAAGCATTTACAGTTCCTTTTTTCTCATTTTAAATGACAAAACAGTCAGTTTAGTATCGCGAACAAAACAGCTATATAAGCCCGTCGCTTTTTTATTGGCCGAACAAGGCAGCCAGCGTAGTATTCTTTGGTTGTACCTAGCGCTGGAGTCAGATTTGATTTTTATCGTGTTGACACAAACGTGGCAAGTCAAAATGTTTTAAAATGTGTTGTTTGATAAAAACAGTGCCGAAAAATTAGTTATTATTATTCAACTAAGATCTCAAACGTTTTTTGTTTGTTGCGATTAGTATTTACCCTGAGGTATATTCACGAGCGACTTTTGCTTGTAATATGTGCTAAAGCAGTGGTTTTTGATCTTCTTTCTGTACTTGCCCCTTTAATCGGGTGTGTAAATGTAATAACTCTATGCAAATTGTAGTAATTTACCCGCTATCTAACCATAGATACTACATAGTAATAACTAATAACTCTATGCAAATTGTATGTAGTATCTATGATCTAACGCCCAACCACTACGAACCAACAAATTATACATGCACAAGTGGTTTTCTCGTTGCGTAACAGATATTCTTCGAAATAAAAGCCACCACAGAAGTATTTACCCTTTTTTCCGTTACCCTGCTTGAATCGTTGTCAGGCAAGTCGCCTTTTTCGTCTTGTGCTTGCGTAAAATGCCGATCTTCTCCACACATTGGACAAAGCGTCAGGATCATGCTTCCCCAGTATTGTGTGATGTGTGGAGGAAAGGGTTGTATTTGACTTGTACTGCCCATTTATTTGCAAGAATGTTATGTGCAGAAATCAAATGTAGTGCTTGAAAAGTCAGAATAATTGTCTTTTGTCAGGAAAGCCTAAACAATTTTGGGAATTGTGTCGATTTAGTAAATACAAAACAACATTTGGAAACAAACCAGTTTATTATTGTGTTTATTTGTTGTACATAAAATAAGATTCTAAAAATACAGGCGGTTAAACATAATTTATGTTTTCCAGATTTGTTTTTAGTTTTTATAAACTGTTTTTATTTAAAAATATTTGTTTGAATTCTGTGAAGTCCATCTATAAGCATTTTATTTCGGAACAAGAATTTTCCACAAATCTCCAACAAAGATCTAACAATGGACAGTGTGAAGAAACGATGCTGGAAAAGTGCCGAGATTAAATAAAGCCAAAACTTACTAAGTCAACATTTTCCGAAATTTTTGATCTGTACCACAGAGCACCATTCAACATGTCTTTTACCATTTATTTATTTGTTTTTCTTTTGTTCACAACTTCTGCAATGGGAAGGGGAACTCCAGGTAACTTGAGTTGTTTTTTATGATGACTGACATTTAGATTTAAACTGATCAAATTGAATGTAAGTAAATGTCATTTCAGGAAGTAATCATGTGCAATTGAGGAAGTTTTCTAAACATGGGTTTATATTAGGTCACAACTAGCGTAGATTTCACCAATGTATGAACAATACATTGAAATGGATACCAAAACTGATCGTACATTGTCATAAATTTAACTGTTTTTCGTTAATTTTTTCTTGAAACAATTTTCCAGCCTCACCTTCTCTTTTACTTGCCAACCATGCCGACATTCGATTAATTCCTGCAAATGACCCTAATAATACCATGATTGTTGTAAATCACCTCAAGCAAGCATCAGCGATAGATTTCCTGTACAAAGAACAACTAGTCTTTTGGATTGATCTATGGGATTTTGGAAAGGTGCAATATATATTATATTTGTATAAAATTGAATCAACTTTTTAAAATATTTTGAAACTAAGGAATATTTAAAAAAAAATTATTTTGTGATGATAAAAAAACTATTTGTTTTGTTTTTTCACTACAGGGTAAACTGCAGTACGTTGACATGTCTAATCCAGTACACCAGAAGATGAATGTCATTGACTCTGGCATGGCCATGCCTGACGGTCTTGCATGCGACTGGGTAGGCAGAAAACTTTACTGGACAGATGCTGAAACTGACCGAATTGAAGTTAGTGAGTTAAATGGGACTTCACGAAAAGTCCTAATTTGGAACAATTTGGACCAACCAAGAGCCATTGCAGTTGCTCCAGAGCAGCGGTAAGTATCAGTCCAATTTTTAACATGTTGGCCTTTAACAGGTAATAAAATTGATTTTTTAGTTTTATGTTTTGGACTGACTGGGGAGAGAAACCCAAAATTGAGCGTGCTGGAATGGATGGCAGTGGCAGAATGACACTGGTGGACAAACGAATCTATTGGCCCAATGGCATTACGATTGACTATGAGACACAAATGGTTTACTGGGTTGAAGCAAACTACCATTTTATCCACAGAATAAGTATGGATGGAACTAACAGGTATTAGATGTAAAATGCTCTTTACACTCACAAAAATTAGAAAATAGATATGTGCTGATTAGGGCCCTTAAGGCTTAAAGCATAACAGTATCCTTCACTGCAAAGGTAAAAAATGTTGAAGTTCTTGAAAGTGTAATTTATTTATGTCACAAATTGGGCTAATGTTTTCACACCTTAATTTGTTAGTGTTTGAAATGTTTTTGGCTCAAATGTTTGATGTTTTGTTGCCTTTTTGTTCTGTTATTTTTTTGACCGACATTCCCTTCTCCTTTTTCAGGAAAGAAATTGTCAACAGCAANTAAAATGCTCTTTACACTCACAAAAATGAGAAAATAGATATGTGCTGATTAGGGCCCTTAAGGCTTAAAGCATAACGGTATCCTTCACTGCAAAAGTAAAAAATGTTAAAGTTCTTGAGAGTGTAATTTATTTATGTCACAAATTGGGCTAATGTTTTCATACCTTAATTTGTTAGTGTTTGAAATGTTTTTGGCTGAAATGTTTGATGTTTTGTTGCCTTTTTGTTCTGTAATTTTTTCTGATAGACATCCCCTTCCCCTTTTTCAGGAAAGAAATTGTCAACAGCAAACAAATTGCCCAAGCCCTAAAGCCAGGCCCTTCCATACAAAATGGAAACCACTCAGCGATCACCGCTCCTCCTGCAACCAACAACCCTCACAGCTTCAGAAGGGATCAATCCCCTGACGAAGAATCGAAATCCATGTCAGTGTTGCAACATCCATTTGCTATTACCCTTTATGAGGAATATATTTACTGGACTGATTGGGAGACTGACTCAGTACATTACATGGCAAAGAATGGAACAGGATTACCTGCAGTGGTCAAGGGCAACTGGCAAGGCGATCTCTATCCCAATGACTTGCAAGTTTACAATCCCAAAAGGCAGAAACCAAGTAAGGATCTGTTTTTAAAAATTTCATGATACACACTCTTTGGAGATATTTTATAACCATATTATGTACATGATTTAGGCAGCTTTAAAAAAGTAGTCCTTTTATTCGAACTTTACAAGGCTTTTGGAGAATTTTACTGTTTTTGAAACTCTTTCTACTGACAAAACAGCGTAACTTTAACATTCAAAGTGGTCGTTTGTGTTGAACTTTGCGTATCAATTTGCAATCCACCTGTTCTACAAACGCCTGTTTTAATAGAGTTGGCCAGTTAACTGAAGTGGGTAGCAGATCGGTGCTGGGCAAACAGTTAGCGATCTCTTGTCGTTTCTGTGGGCAAATATTTGAGCAACTATTCCGCGATGGCACGTGTATATCAGTGTCGCGTTTGCTTGGCAAATTAGGATGCTTCTTGTGAAGGGCCGTTCGGTTTTTGGAATCCGCACAGGTTGATCTGCACTCGCCCAAGCAAAGTGTACTACGCGATGTACCATTACAACTGTTTTACCCAGCTAAAAAGCTAATAATGTTCTAGTTTGTACACCGATTCAGAATTAAACCTAACAGATGTATTACAAAATGGTAAGTTAAATTGCTTAGGGAGCCCCGGCCTTGGGCTTTGAGTCATGCCCTGGATTCGTTGTTCTAAAACTGTGCGTCGTGACGACCTGTCTCGTCTGTTTTAATTTTTCCCAGGGCGAATATAACTTTGTTAATAAGGGTCTGTACTAAATTCTTATCTCTGGGTATTCTAAAGTCCAACCAATTGTCCAAAGGCGTCACATCGATAGAAGTTTAAAACCACAGCCGTACCAGGATGTCGTAAAGAATGCCAAGGTTTTGGTTTCACATTTGTCAGCAACAATTATACCATTTCAGACAGCCAATATCACCTCGTGTCTGCAGGTCACTTAGGCACTAAGTCTCCCGCGAGCAAATTGATTTGATGTTATTTGGTCCCCGGGCGAACGAAGCATAAAAATAACTCGTGGTGTTAAAGCCGCCGACACGAAAATACCGAGTGATGAAATTTGCGGTCGGGTCGGTGGTACAGCTCTGGTGAAGCGTCGACCTCCCGCGGGAAATACTTCTAAACTTTGCACAGACCCTCCTCAGATCGTGCGAGTTGAGGGGTGAAACACTTCCGCGGGCCTGCCACTTTTGACATAACTTCCAAGCTGCTTATTAAAACCTACAATAATAGCAAACTCCAAAAGGCGCTGCCAGCCCTCGTTTGCAAGAGGCTCCTTCAAACGCATTTTTGCACAAGGTACCTTTAACAGTCTGGTTGCGGTTCAGTCAAGGTGGTGTGGGTAGTTTTCACAGCTTAACTTCAAATGCTGGCTGGGTACAACGATGAGGTTCCAGAAATATTTTCTTTTCGGTAGGCGCCCTGTGTTCCAATGCCGCGACGCCAAATCCCATAATACCCGCTGTTTATTTAGATCCACGTCGTATTGGCCGCACGGCAGTCAACATGTTGATGCGTAGTCTTTCCAGCCTCGATTGGTGGGGGCCTGTCAGCGCACGGTCGCGGGTTTGGCTTTGATGTTTCACGGTGCGCAGCTAACCATCGTCATATGCGCGCGACGAAGCGGCAAAGATCGGGTCGTTAAAATCCTAAAAGCCTCGAGGACGCGACTTATCCCCCTGCCAGGAATCTTTCGTGTTTCCCTAGCCTATAGCGGTTAGGTACATTTCATCCGTATGTTTGAATTGAGACAGATTTGGATGATACATGTCGGTTCAGCTGAGAAGTCTTGTTTACATAAACATTTGGCTTGGTCAAAGCCATATTTTAAACGAGCCTGAACTCGATGTAAATTGTCAAAAAAGCTATTTATACGCGTCACAAACGAGCATCACACATTGTTGGTCCAACATGCTCTAAAGAACGGTCTAAAAGTGCGAGCTGTCATACACATTCACCACTGACTGTCCGTTATTTTTTGTGTCACTGAGACGTGGCTTTTTTGAACTTGAAACTGACTCTAGTAGTCTTTGATGCAGTATTGAGTTGTCCGCATTGCAGTCATTCGTGGTTCCAAATGGAGCGACGCCTTTTCTGGCAGCCAACGCGTGTTTACTCATTTTCCGAGCACGGCCTTTACGCTCGAACTACGTCGTTTGCGCTATAATGTGGCATTTCGACTATTTTCTGTGTTTTACTTCCGCTGGGTTTGCCGTGATGACGCCATGCGACCCGATGTCGCATACTTAAGCCACTAGTCAGTCAGTCAGTCTCAGTCCTGTTCTCTTTGTATGTGTTTCTATGTGTTTGAGACCAAAATTAAACGACAGTATTATTTATGCTTGCTTCTAAGCTACGAAATTTTTTTTTTCGATTCCTGTTGCCTGGGGGGCAAAAAATATGATCTCTGATATGTTTGTCGTCTTCATATTACAGTGATTCACATAAAAAGTTTATTTCGCTCCGATTTACCGATTGATTCAGAGCCTATAGAATGCGATATCGTAGTAAGCCGTTCATCGTAAAATTTTACACAGTAAGTCGTTTGTTAATCGCTAAATCAACGCAAAATTACGACAACTTATAATTTTGACCATAATGCCGTGGTAAACTCCACAGGCGGGGGATCTAATTTCTAATTAAATCCGATTTAAAATTGCAAGCACTGGCCGCTTGTGCCCTCCAATGAGGCCCTTAATATCCTCGGCGCGGTGAACAAAGCGCTCCAACATAGCAGTTAATTACTTTGCCCGTGTCAATGCCGAACAGCCTTGAATCAAGATTGCTCTTCTCCAAATCGGCGGTGCTAACCACTCCTGTAATCATGACGTTCCGCTCGCTTAGAAGTGGTTTCAGTCAGGTATTTTCCTTCGACGCTTGCCGAGGTCGTCGGCTGTGTATGTCCGGGCTTTTTCGCTTTGATGTGCTATTTGGCGATGCTGGTATTTTGCAGCAAACACCAGTCAATTCATAAAAGTGGTTTCGAATGCGACTGGCGGGGCGCCTCCGCAGGTTAACCCAGTATGATATACGACTGTGGGATATACCCACGTCAGGTCGGTTTTGTAGGAAATTACTTTTCAAACCGAGTTGTTTCCAGTGCTCTGGTATGTCGAAACGTTTTAAGATGACAAATCATTTCTGTAACACAAAAAACACTGTAGTTCCTAAGTGCCGTTGATGCGTACCGTATGTATAGAGGGTTTGAATTCCCAGTTTTTTTTGACAAACAAACCTGGTTTGGAACGAAGAATAGTTCATATTAAACGTAACTGACAGAGAACTTGTATTTAGAAAATACATGGTGTTGGAAACGTTTCAACAATCGTTCTTGTCATCAT
>QXVZ01020264.1:0-10065 GCA_008931825.1 Phallusia fumigata | reverse complement strand
TAATTTTTCTGTTATAATTATAATTTGTAACTATTGTAGACGTACTTCTCTCCAATGTTAGTGAAGACTTTGAGTATTGCTCCTGTACCAAGGAATCCGCATGCAGGGCCGAATGCATTTGAAGTGGCAAAGAAGACACCTGTAAAAATGATAAATATTCACCTGCCAGTAACAAAAAACTTCAGTATTTAACTGATTTACAATAAATCAAACCAGAAATGCACAACATAAAGTATCAAACTGGTACCATTTTCATCAAAGAAATTGTATCATTGTCTTTGAATAAGCAACTTCGAATACTATTGTTTTCATTTCTACGACATTTCTAATGTTGGAACAGTTTTGGCTCGTTTCCGAAATAATCATTTTGTAGCTATAAATTTAAACCACGAAAGGTTGTTTGCACTGTTTTTGGTAATAATCAGAATACGCAGTTTGGGTTTAAGATGAAAATCTTCATGATTCGAAACAAAGTAAGCCAGGCCTACATTAGGCGTTATACGAAATCATAGTTGGCCTTTCAAGCATTTCCAATTAGCAAGGCGTGTGCCAGAAGTTTGGAATTCGTATCCCTATAACGTATCCAAGCATTTGTCTGCTAACCGATTGGAAAAAAACAAGTAACAAAATTACTATGATACATTGACGAATACTTCTGAGCCACGTTTTCATCGATAAAAGTTATTCCCAAAGTATAGAGAGCTATTCCTCCATATCCACTCATCAGGCTGGAAATGTAAAAAACGGCCCTACATCGGCCAAACAGTGGTTAGAAGTCGAATAGTGTAACAGCTTCGTTGTCCAAACACTACATTGCAAACACACTTCTATGTGATCAATAAAACAAGTTGTCTAATTTAGATTTATGATGGGGTCCACCGATGTACTTTGAACTTTGTACTTACAGGTAGACTTGTAGATTTGCGTCTAAAGTTTTCGTTGAATTGGCAAAACATAGAACTTCTCCTGTCCCAGCTGTATTCACAGTATAAGTGGGTGCGATATAGTGAGGTATGGCGAATATAATGCAGCTGCATCCAAAAATAACCATTCCCCATCCGACCCAGAGTGGTTTGTGTCCTCTTCCACCAATATACATCGCGATCACAGTGCCCAGTACTGATGTTATTTCTTTGATGCTCACAATTAATCCCGATTCAGCGCTCTTCAAACCAAATCTGTGTAAATGCTCTATAATTAGTTTGATTCACTTTTTTCCAGAGTTTTGGCNAAATCGTTGGTCGCTTTTCCAAAATTCTTTCTCACTTGGTTTACAGTCTTGGTGCAGCCTGCGAAACATGGAGAGAAATACGTGACGCCATTATCACCGCAGATGGGATTATATACGTCACTGTTGCAGCCGCACTGGATGTTGCAAGGTGAAGAGAAGTTTGTGGCCGACTTCACTGTTTGGTTGTGATAGGGAACCGTGGCTCCTGCGAAATCTGTAATGTATGCATGTCAATTTTTTTCATGCCGTTTGAATTTGTGCTTGAAAAGTGATTTTACGTTAGATATTTAGGAGACCAATTGAAAGCCGAATCGTTAAAAAAATAAAATAAAAAATAAAAATAAAATCAGAAGATCATAAGTTTTAGCGTCACAGGAAGTTCAACTGGTAAAGTTAACTCATGTTTTACAGCGGAAGGATTTTGACATAACTTTCTTCGAGCCACTTCCGATAGCACAGTGTGAAGAAGTGAAGTGACAAGTGGTCAAACAGGTTAAAACGTGCTACAGCTATCCGAGTCACACTTAAAAGGTACATTTTGTCACATGATGAAATCAAGACTTAAGGTGAAGGGCAGATTTCCGACTGAAGTGATAAGTAAAGATGAATGCAACTTATATTATTGCACCCCAAGCGCAGTTATTGTTGGACCTTGACCCCATGTTACTTACTTAGATCAGGGCAACGCAGCAGAAAAGCTCCTCCGCAAAGCAGTGAAAGAACCAGAAACGTAAAACAAAACTTCATGATTCCTTGAACTTTCAGTTCGGCTTTGCTTACAATGAATCCACCAGCCATCAATCCAACTACCGCTCCTCCGATCGCTACAATACCTGGATGTACGGATGACAAATAAGGTTTGTAACGCTTGGTGTAAAAAGGCAAAGAGTTGGTGACATAGTAGCACATTTGCGGCACCTAAAATATTAGCTGGACTCAAAAACGCACGCAACGAACAAAGTATTACTAAAAAGTACTACGAAAAATCGACGAACATAAACTGAACAAACCAGGGTACTTGGGGTAAATAAGGCATCAGGGGGAATTGGCAAAACACTGGACACTTTTTGAAAATTAAAGAGTAGAGTAATCTCGCCTTGTAGTCATACAGTTGGATGTATATGTAAAATTACTTATATACATAAAATATAAATTTATTGCTACGTGTAGGTACAATCTATTGGTTTTTAATCTAAGGTAATGGAATGGACATCATCATATTATGTCATAATGTGGGCGTGTATTTGCTTGCTATGTATAAGTGTGTGAAAATAAATGTCGTCCCATAGCAATTATTTGGGTAAGTTTGTTTCCTTTGCAAGGGGCATACTTGTAATCAGTTGGTCATCAGGCAGCAACACCCACACTTGATTTTATTCCATGCGCAAGGGTTTAAATCTGCAAGCAAAAAAAGAACACAGAAATCTCACCAGTAAACATGGCTCCCTCTGTAGGCGAAACACCAAACGTCGCTTCGAGGTATTTGGGCATAAACGTCGACAAACCTGCTATCAATCCACTTTCCATGCTGTTAGCAAAGCACAGAAGAATATAGGGTGGATTTCGAAGAAGAACAAGGAAGTCATCAAGAGCCTTCTTCCATCTAAGACGCGTTACAAAAGTTAGTTTTTTTACAAGTAGAAAAATATGTAACGTTCACAGTACGCCAGAATTCAAGAGGCGTTATACTGAATCAGAGTCCGGCTTCCAAGCATTTCCATTCAGAAGAAGTGGGTTAAAAAACCTAGCCTACAGTGTGAACCTACGACAGAAAATGGCCAAGATACGGCACGCTATGAAGTCAGGATTCAAATTTCAACTTTATTTGTTAAATTTTAAAGAATGATTTGGTGACTCGCTAGAGCTGCTTAAGAAAGTTTATAGGTCTTTGACCTGCTTGCTCTAGTGTTATCAATTGGTGCTTTAAATTTCCTATGTTTTATTGTCCCTGTGGCCTTATAACAAGGTTGGAACTGAACAGCAATACATATTTACACATATGTTTGTCTGCGACACAAAAAGTTATTATTTTTGATCAAACCGATGCACACTTATTTCTGTCCTGTTTCTCTCCGGTCTCCCCAACAGCCGTCTGTTCCGCGGAAGCTCCGTAAGATTCATTTCCCCTGTTTTTCCGTGTTTCCTCAGTTCCCGGCAACTTACGTGGAAACAGAAGCACTGGAACTACGGGAAAAAAGTTTGTAGTTCATAACACATTTGTAAAATGATTTTTTGATTTTTATTGTAGTCTTTAAGACACTTTTTTAAAAGTTAAAGGTTGAGATATCTTAGCCATGGCAAATTCACAACTTTTATCAATCTAAATTTAATATCAATCTAAGGAACTTCATTTTTCCAACCATGCGACTCTGTCATTCATCCTTTTGTCCGAGCCACCGGTTTCCTGTCAATTATTGTCATGGAATTGTTTAATCTTGTTGCACACACAGAATTTACGGCGTTCGTGCAATGGTTACTACTTCATATTGGCTGTTGTTTGTAGACAAGCTTTTCAAGCGGCGTGATAAAAAACGATTTCGTTTTTCGCATCACACAGTCTCAGTTCCAAGTTTGCGACTTTGGTCGAAAGAACAAAAATTTCTTATCGCTGTCCATATTTGCCTATATGGTGGGTTTTTAGACTTGACATGAACGCAGTACAATTGATTCTCGGCAACTCACCATACTGAACACTAAGGTATTGGGAAATGTTTGTTGTTCCTGCTCAACATATGTTATTCAAATAGCGTTTAGGTTGTAGTTGCTGAAACTCACCTGAAAACACAAGGATCCACGCTCCTGCGCCNCTGATGTTATTTCTTTGATGCTCACAATTAATCCCGATTCAGCGCTCTTCAAACCAAATCTGTGTAAATGCTCTATAATTAGTTTGATTCACTTTTTTCCAGAGTTTTGGCCTATAAGCACATAAAAACGGAATGTCAAGTTTTCGTGTGCTCGCCTATTCACGTCCTTACATACTCCGTACTTACGCTATGAAATATTTACCCATATACGCTTTTACGAACTCACCCACCAACGCTTTACGCACTCACGAACTTTCAAATTCATGGGCACATACTATCCCACACAAAAACCCACAAATTTACGAACCCATGAACAAACAAACTTACGAACTCACAAATTCACGAGCCCACACACTTACACACACGAATCCACGTACTCACGAACCCACGAATTCACAAATCCACAAACTCATGGACCCACGAACTCACGGACTTACAAATTCACCAACCCACACACTTACGATTTCATGTTGTTCTGTCAGGAACTTAGGCCTGATGCAGTTATACTGATGCAGTAAGTACTCGCTCACTGACTCATCCATACACTTACTTAATTGCGCTCTTACCTTTTTTCAATTGTGGTCAGGACTGACTTCACCATACCGTGCACGACAAACCCATATGCAAAGCCAAGAGCGCAGAAAAAGAACAAAACCCATCGAGTTGTTGCGAATCTCTGCAGAAAACCGAGTGGTTGTCTGCATGCAAAAATCCATATGTTTGTTTTCCTGGTTTTTTAGGGGAATGGTTCTAAACCCGTATGTGGATAAAAACAGAGTAGGTGGTAGGTAATTTGTCAGCTAAAAATACCCCGGTTCCTGCAAGAATTAGGTTTCCGGCTTGGTAAGTAAGCTACACTTGTGAACATACCATGCTTACCGTTTCCGTTTTGGGCAGCATCCGTAGTTCAATTGTAAACCGCACGTAGTATCTTCAACCGGGCAGCTGTCTTGGGAGTTTGCTTCAGTCATGCTCTCGCGCACTAAGTAACGGTTTAGCCTTAAAAGTTAGGCTGTTGGGCATACAATACTCCAAACCCACCTTAGTTTTATTATTACTACAACTCTGAGCTTAAAAACAGCTTTTGCAAAAGACTAAACAAGACACTAAGCATGCCTGTTGCATTTCAAATATATGTGCCAGAAATCGCAAACAGCAAACCGTTTTGTGGCAAATCCCTTTTCTATCTTTGCAAATCAGCACAATGAACTTATTGCATGTAAATGCTAAGCTCTCAATGTTTGCTACTCAAGACATGCGAATTTCCGATTTGCGGCCAAAGCAACTAAAAAAAAAGGCCGAGTTACGTTTATTTATTTTGTTATCATCAAACCGTCACAGAACGTTTTGCAATCACGGCGCAGCTGCACGATTATTTCCCGCTTTAAAACGTTCAGCTCCAGCAGTTGTAAAAGTCTTGGTAACCAATTCGAGCTATCGCGTCGCCACGATTTTGGCATGTAGCGAAATAAACTAAAGGTCATTTTTTGCTGCCCACCTTTGTTCACAACCTATCAATAACAAACTACTGAGATTGTAAACAACAAATGCTCTTCAAATCGGAGTAGATCACAACACGCGCATCCGGTTGTTAAAGCAAGTAGCCTACCGGTTCCATAACGTTTTTGCTCGTTAAATGTATGAATATCACGTCTTTTAAACTGCCTTGGCCCAACGTACATCAATTACAATTGTCTCTACATTTTGTTGATGTGGTGGAAATGCATCAAAACTAAACATGTTTTTTTTTCACTGCCTTTACCGCTTTTGTGGGGCAATACTTCAAAAACAACACTACGCTAAAACTCCAAGAAAAAGAGATTTTGAAAACTATAAACAAAAAAAAACTAGTACGTTGGGTTGCAATGCGTTCATGAAAATTCTATACAANCTTGGCCCAACGTACATCAATTACAATTGTCTCTACATTTTGTTGATGTGGTGGAAATGCATCAAAACTAAACATGTTTTTTTTTCACTGCCTTTACCGCTTTTGTGGGGCAATACTTCAAAAACAACACTACGCTAAAACTCCAAGAAAAAGAGATTTTGAAAACTATAAACAAAAAAAAACTAGTACGTTGGGTTGCAATGCGTTCATGAAAATTCTATACAACTAGCCTGGCGGAAACGATCAAGACAGCAGATAACAGGCGGCAAAGTTGGTTTTCTTCGTGATGTATATTCAGTTTCCGAAGACTGAACAGGAATCTTTCGCCAAACAGACCATATGCCGCGACATGTCCATTTGTCGTGGAAGATGTTTCATCGGTTCGATTATTTCGATCTTTTTTTAATCTGTTTGTCAACTGTCTGTTCAAAGACAGAGGCCACACAAAGCGGTTTATGGTGTCCGAAATGTAGACGCCAAAGATTTTGGCAAAAGTAATTATGTTTGGCAAAGAGTGGTTATGGTAAGACCTGGTCTGTTTCGAGACGGGTGTGGGTTTCAATCTAACCTTAAACAACAACTTTGTATTACCTTCCGCAACGAGTGGCTATATATGAATTCCTTATTTGTGGAAGTCGCTATTTTCACCCTCTGACTTGTTTCACCAGAATGAAGTGTGCACACAGCGCAATATGTATAGAACTAAAAGCGGCAAGAGTCTGACATTTTGACACAATATTTTAGGCTCTTCAAACATTCCAGTAAGTTTGTACACTCTTTTGCTCCAAGTGACCTTAAAGAACATCAGTTGCAGGAAACTATTTAAACCTGCGTACTCGGACAGGGAAAAAGAACTATTCTTCTATCACTGCAATTTGCAGTTGTTAAGATAGGGTAGTAAGCTTGTATTTCCAAACTTTCTTCGTTAAGGGTATCGTCAAAGTAGTCGCTGTCCCAGACTAACAAGTCGTGCATTGGTTTCCCAAATTTACGCAGCCATAATTTGCGATTTCATTTTTAAATATTCAAAATGACGCTTGCCTTCATAACTTTCCATAAATGCTAATTTTTTGTGTGAAATATTAATGCGTCACTGTATAACGGCGATTCATCGGACTTGCTTATTAACTATTTTGCATCTATTAATTTGCTAAGATGCTAAAGTGCATTTTTCAAAAATGTGCAATTTTTATTAGAAATGTGTTATACAATACTTCAGTTACAATATGGCAGTTGGCGGTATTTTGTAATGCGCTTGGTTTCAACGTTTGGGACCAAATTGAATGACCAGTATATGTAAGTTTAGAAGAATGTGCTTGCATGTTTTGGTATGGAGAAAAATCAAATTAGACAAGGAGACAATTTTTTCAAAGTTGTTTTTAATCATTTATTTTTACCAGCAAAAGATGTATAAAACGGATCAGTTTGTGACATAATTCAGATAAAAACCTGACCGAACAACCGGCTGATTCCATTATTTTTATTTTCAGCTGCTTCAGGCAATTTGCGATCCCAAGTGACTTTGTCGGTGTTGGGNATGTGCTTGCATGTTTTGGTATGGAGAAAAATCAAATTAGACAAGGAGACAAATTTTTCAAAGTTGTTTTTAATCATTTATTTTTACCAGCAAAAGATGTATAAAACGGATCAGTTTGTGACATAATTCAGATAAAAACCTGACCGACCAACCGGCTGATTCCATTTTTTTTATTTTCAGCTGCTTCAGGCAATTCGCGATCCCAAGTGACTTTGTCGGTGTTGGGGAAGGTTAAGTTGTTTACCCGCTCTATTCAACTAGCTTCACAACAATAGGTTTTAATTCGTAGCGGCTGTTCTCGTAAGTGCAACTTAACTTTTGCATTGCATTCAGTCACGTCTCTAAAATCAAACACGAAGGATTTGTTCGGTCTACCAAGCTTTGTGTCACGATGCAATCAATAATCAAATCTTTTGAGTGAACCTAACAAATATTTACCCTTTACGTAACATACAACATGAAAAGAAAATATTTTTCTGAATTGATATAGATTTTGTACAAATCCTCTTCAAAATTGACACTTGCTGGGCACAATTGGCGAACTAATCGTCAAACACTGTGTCCATGGTGTTTGTAATGTCATCAGAGCTCTTCTCATTTTTCATGCTTCGTGTGTAGATCAGGAAAGCAGTAATGTAGGATATGATTGACAGGGACTGAAAAGAAAACATTTCCCAGGTAAGCAGCGAAAACATTTATCAATTTTTTTGCTATGACAAAATGTACTAAGTGACAAAACCGCAATATATACGACTGACGTGAACGATTCCAGGTACAAATTCGGTTTTGGGACTTGACCTAGTTCGAACCCAAGATGTTCCAGAGAACGAATCCCTGTTCCGATCAGGGTGTTTAATGTTTAAAAATAGAACAAGGAACCTGTGCCATTTAGCCACGTGCTCTCCCTGTTATTTTTACCTTTTTGTTCGTGGGGTCCGAACCCCGGACGATCCCGAGAACTAATCCCGATCAGGTCTTTAGTTTTTTTTATGTCTGTTTATAGCGCCTCAGACCGTTCGACCAAGTGCTCATCCTGATATTTTTACCTTTTTTTTATTTTTTTTATTTATTTTTTTTTTTACCTTCAACGCAACGACGACAAAAAGCAAGTATAGCGACATCTCGTGGTTGAAATATCTCCGGCACGACGCCACTACACCATCTTCAGTACTCCATACAGCACAAGCGGAGTCAATGAGGCGACCAATGATAATTGGAACGGAAAATGCCCCGATAGCGTCATTGAAAATTGACTGTAAAAAGCAAAGAAAATTTCGTTTTCAGAACCGAAACCGAATGGCCGTCCATATTGTTTCAAACAAGTATAAAACCCGCCTTTAACAGTAACTGCAGTTGGGCTCAACCGGAAAAAAAACATTACAACATTCCTAATGTTAAATATGTTGTCAATATATCAAAACAAATGAAATCAAAGCAACACAAACCTGAACCCCAACCGCTAAATCCCGATGGGTGAAAGGAACGATTCTAATAACTATCTGCACACAAAAGTGTAAAAACAGATAAGTTGAGACAATTTATTATGCTGAGTGGATAAAGCAACCAGCATGCAAAGGCCTTTGCTTGAACTTTTTTTGAGCTATGTCGCTTCAATCCATTGAACATAGTGAATTGCATCACTAAAGGCAGCGTAAGATATAATACTTAAAATATGTTCGTTTTTGAGTGCGCGTATTCATTTTGGTAATCACTGGAAAAAAGATAGTTGCGTTATTATATTCTGGAATATTTAATTTAGCGCGTCTTTGAAAGTCAGTGGTTTGCTCAGTGAGGATATAAAGACAACGAGAAAATGTATTCGACTATGGGCCAGCTTTTACCTGTAGATTGGGCGTCCAACACATAAAGGTGCATACTGTAAGCAGAAACAGGAAAGTAAGAAACAGAGCAATATTGTTGCATCTCTTGTCCTCACAAACTCCACCCTTTGCTCTCGTGAAAGTTTGGTTGTGTTTGCTGACACACGAGCAGTTTACGTAACTCTGGAAATTAGTAAATTTATCAGTGAACGCAAAAGCAAGTTCAATATTATGTACTGCAGGATTCGTATATGCTAAAGAACGCTGGAAATTGAACTATACTTTGTGATGGTATTTTAATCTTTGAACTTGAAAAACCACCTTCTGTTCTGCAGACTTGATTGCCAGGCTTACATAAACCCCCAAAAAATGTGCAATGTGAAAGACTATCCATTTACGTTTTGTGCAAGTTTTGTGAAATGCTGCGTTTACCATCAGGCGCAACATGGCACTCGCTTTATAAAAAGATTACTGGGAGTCATTCTTACTTGGTTTATAGTCTCGGTGCAGCCTGCAAAACATGGAGAGAAATACGTGACGCCATTATCACCGCAGATGGGATTATATACGTCACTGTTGCAGCCGCACTGGATGTTGCAAGGTGAGGAGAAGTTTGTGGCCGACTTCACTGTTTGGTTGTGATAGGGAATCGTGGCTCCTGCGAAATCTGCAATGTATGCATGTACATTTTTCTCGTGTCTTTTAAATTTGTGCTTGAACAGTGATTTTATGTTAGATGTTATTAGCTTGAAGAAGACGTGGCCGATTGAAAGTCGAAG